>JACJUY010008124.1:34011-53246 GCA_014220935.1 Platorchestia sp. MABIK
TCCTCAGATGCAAACGAGAAGTGGTCCGGGGCGCATGACTCAAAATGTGCTCTGAGCTAAACCGGTCCCGCTTCAGGGACGTCTAACTCCCTGAAAGCCGGCTTTTTGTGAAGAGATGTTCACCGGAACATGATCTTCGAACGTCGTGTCGAGGTGAGCATTTCCCATTCTTTGTTTCTGACTTGTCATAAATTTGGTATGTGCAGCGTGTACTGGCATTTTTAGGGTGTCAGCAAAAGACTGTGTTTCTGTGCCAGTTAGTTCTGGAAGTTTCTCGCCGCAAAAGCGGGTAGGCGAGACAAAAGCAACAAAGAACAATTTTCGGGTAGGAGCATTAACGTAAAAAAGTAGTGAATTCTTAAATTATGCGTTTGCACAAATTTATAATCATTTATACATTTTATCAAATCAAGTATATATTTTATAGAATCATTTGTGCATTTTATCAAATCAATCAAATACTTTCGTCGATTTTGGAATAATTTCATGAACAATATCAAGACTGAGCGGTCGCAGAAGTAGCGTGTCTTTCGCCCCTGTGGAGAATGACAGTGAATTAATCTTGCAATTGTCACACTTTCAGTATTTCGTTAAGTAATTCAGAACATAATATTTTTTTTAAACTAGCACCAACACAACAATCACAGTCATAGCAGGTAAGATGCTAGTCAAGAAATATAGTAAACTACAACTGAAATACAGGGTGACACAAAAACAACTCATGGATTTCAAACTAGTCAAATTATCTTCATGCAATTACATTACTTATAATTACAAGCAGCGTATACTAGTTATAATTAAAACGTGTATAATTGGCAACCATAATTGGCCATCCCACTCACACCCCTAAGGCCGCCGTCACACGGAGACCAAATGGTAACGTTTCATCATAATCATCTACAGTCATCGGCACTAGTCGGTCTGTCTAGCGCCACGAAACAGTCAGATTTCAGTCTTAGTGTGACCAAGCTGGTCCCAAACGAAGGCTGAAATCTGACGGTTTCGCGGCGCTAGACAGACCGAGTAGTGCCGCTGACTGTAGATGGTTATGACGAAACGTTACCATTTGGTCTCCGTGTGACGGCGGCCTAATACTATGTATACAGGGTGTCAAAAAAAAAATGTATCCACTGATCGACGTGTCCATATGTGATGCCGGAACCATATAGCAGAATTAAACTGTTGAGTGATTTTGGTATCATACATAGATATATCGGTCAGTGATATCTTTTTTTAGACACTTTGAATAAGTTTGGAACTGTTGTGAGACTCGGTGAGGGTTGTCCTGAACAAAACTTTCCAGTTAGCGCTGCGTGGAGGAAATGAAGTAGGGTCAAACCTGTTTCTTTGTCGTCGACCGTGTGGCAATGCTGACGTCATGGTAACAGACCAATAGCAGCGCTCAAATTGCATCTGGCAACACTGCTAGCCCCAAATCTGGCACCAATATTGGCCTAATGAAATGTCGCAATGGTGACGTCATAAAGTTTGTTTGAAATGTAGCCGTTCTGTTGGCTAGCCGAACAAGAGGCTGTGTATTTTCCTCCCATTGAGATGACTCTACCTTGTTTCCTCTACCTCACTCACTGACTTCAGTTGCCAGAGACTAAAGCAAGGGACCTGTGAAGGAAAAGGAATTCAAAAATTTGATAATACTAGCCACACTGCATTTACGAACAAATTCTAACTATTAGTCATTCAAATCACCCTTAATCATCCTATCTTACGATATAATACAACTAGTACCAGCTCTGCGATTGACTCTACTATTCGTCATGGAACTAATCATTAACAATCCATTTTGGGACATAATTTAACGACCTCTACACGCAAACATCCCGTCACAAGTCGCGTACCGAGGAAAATAAAATGACCTGTGCTACGTAAGAAAGTTTTATTACCAAGAGAAAACAGGTCTGCACATAACAGGTCTGCACATTACAGGTCTGCACATCACAGGTCTGCACATCACAGGTCTGCACATCACAGGTCTGCACATTACAGGTCTGCACATCACAGGTCTGCACATTGCAGGTCTGCACATTACAGGTCTGCACATCACAGNACAGGTCTGCACATTACAGGTCTGCACATTACAGGTTTGCACATTACAGGCCTGCACATTACAAGTCTGCACATTACAGGTCTGCACATTACAGGTCTGCACATTACATGTATCACAGCTTAGACAGGAATGGCGGTGTGTGGTGTGTGCGTGTGTCAAGGCTGTGTGCTGTGTAGCTGTGTAATTCTACACACGCGCGCTACACAGGCGCGCTACACATACGTTGAGAGTCGCAGGTTGAGTATATGTGTAAATAATGACGAAAAGAAAGAATATGTGCGCAGAGGAGATACAATAGATCAAAATTCACCCACCATAGATAACCCACAGCATATAACCCACAGCATATTACCCACAGCATATAACCCACAGCATATTACCCACAGCATATTACCCACAGCACACTGCTCACTACAAATAACCTGCAAAACATTACTCAACACAAATAATCCCCAAACATCACCCACCAGAAATAACCCCCCAACAAAAATAACCCACCGCAAATGACCGACAAGAGATTCCTCGCGCACCACTGCGGAATCCGCCGTGGGTCACACGAACACAGGCTATGAACACGATCTCAATTCAATGTACTGACGAGAACAGACACAACGAAAAATGAAATGGAAAAAGAAAAACATTTTATTTCCAATAAAGCTGGTACAAAAAAAATAGTATATCACTTGTTTTTAAAACCGCTACTAGGCCGAGCTCAGAAATTAATACTGAGAAAGAAAAAGTACTGCATTGTCTGCATATCTCGTGCAAGATTTTGCACCAGGGAAGGAACTTCTCCACTAAATAAGCAAGAATTAACAATAATAATGTTACAAAGTGTTTAAGAATACAGGACATGTGATGTTTATACAGGGTGGCGCATAAGTAACGCACCCTTTTGAAGGTAAATTTTAAAGATTTATTACCGCAATATACACTGGGTTTCTGTAGACAGGATACGACGTGTAAATAAACTTTAAGAGTTCCTCTATCGTTTGCAATTAACCCTTTCGTTATACCTTTCATAGTTTATATATTTTTAATTCTTTAAAAGGGCGCGTTACTTATGCGCCACCCTGTACATAGGATGCGCAGGCTCATTTGAGTTCCCTGCATGTAAAAGGAGCATTTTACTTTTGTATTTTTTACTGAAAATAAACTACCGTCGTCAAATTGCGGACGTAAAATTGCCACTTTACGACGCCGTACAAACGCCAATTTGTCTACGACTTTTCTCACTGGACGCCACCTTATCTACAACTTTTTTTCGTTGAATGTTGCTTTTCTGCGCCTTTTCTTTTTTGAATGCGCACCTTTTCTAAAAAACATGCACCCCATTTTACCTTTTTTATCAAACTTCTTATTTTTTACAAATTTTTATGACGTTCTTACGAGACTTCACATTTACTAGGGTATTTTCTTTTTCGAAAATCCCTTTTTTCTGATCTTTTTTATTGAACATCATCGGGGATAAGACATAAAATACGTTTTTAAAAGTTAAAACTACATTTCTTTGCTTAAAATAACACAAAAACTTCATACATACCAGTCGTTGCTGCTATAGTAAGTTTGTTCGAAAGAAAGCTGAAACGAAAATAAACAGTCATATTCAAACAAAAAAAGACAACATTGCACACCAAAGATATAAAAAAACTAAGAATAATTCCATAAGAGGAATATGTATGAATATAAACAATTCATTTCAAGGAAAACTGATACCAAAATGGCTACGAGTCTAAATCTCTCAACAACGCACCTAGAACATATAAGCAATGAAGATTCGTTATTTTTAGGCACACGACCTTTGCATTTTTCCATTCTAAACTTCGCTCTCTGAGTTAGTTTTCTATAAAACGAAAAGGTTCCATTTCGTTCTAAACTTCGTTCTCTGAGAAAGTTTTCTATAAAACGAAAAGGTACCATTTCGTTCTAAACTTCGTTCTATGAGAAAGTTTTCTATAAAGGAAAAGTTTCCATTGGTCGTGAGACGCACGGCGTAGACGATAACAATACAGGACCACAGAGACAACAAGTGCGGTAACGACAACAGTAACACGACACACAATCCACACTCGCATTTCACATATTTACAAATAGAACATGTTTATGCATGTACATGTACAAATAGATCAGATTTTCTGAAATACACAGTTTCTGAGGCAATGGTTTCCTGAAGCACAGATTATCTGAACTTCACATTTTCTGAATTCCAGATTTTCTGTATTTCAGATTTTCAAAAGTTCAGATTTTCTGAATTTCAGAAGTTCAGATTTTCTGAACTTCACATTTCCTGAATTCCACATTTTTAAATTTAAAATTTCCAGAAGTACTAACTTTCTAATGATCAGATAATCTGAAATACAGATTCTTCGAAGCACAGATTTTTTGATAGACAAATTTTTTTAATAACAGATTTTCTAAAATACCGATTCTCTGAAGTTCAGTCTCTGAAATTCCAATTTCCTGAATTCAACACAGGAGCCGTTCAATACATCATGTGTTTAAATAGAACCGATAACGGCACTCACTCGCAACACACACCAGCATCGGCTAACCATACCAACAATTCGCGTCTTTGTAGCCGCACAGCTAACTGCGTAAGTTCTTCTGTCAATTTGGCTCCATGCATGCTGTTTTTTTCGGTTAAAATCCTAAAGTTTGAGCTTTATAAAAATGGCAATCGGTAAAAATCCAAGCTTTATAAAAATTGCAATCAGTAAAACTCAAAGCTTCATAAAAAATTTCTAAGAAAAAGCTCAAACTTGGGAACTCTGGCCAGAAAAAAAGCCCAGAGCGGAGTCAAGTTAACAGAAGAGGTCACGCTGCCAGCTGCACCGCTACGACGACGTAATATGTTGGAAAATTCGGCCCCGGATGATCATGTGTAAGCGCAGAAAAAAGTTGCGAAAAATTAAACAGGTGAAAAAATTATGTTTTTTAAAAATTATTTCACTCTGAGTAAATGATTCAGTTTGAGAAAAAAGAACAGGAATGAGAATAAGACAACAAAAGATGAACAAAACAAACAAACATTTGCAGCGAGTACTAAACTGAGAGAACACGTTTTATCGTGTGCAGTCAACATGTGTAGAACACGTTTGGTCACGCGCCTGAACATGTCGAAGTCATGCGTGAACTGGAAAATACTTCAACACTTAACAATAATACCAGAACCTGTACCTTCACGTCAGAACATGTGGAAAACACGTACAATTATACCAGAACGAGTTCCTTCACGTCAGAACATGTGGAAAACACGTACAATTATACCAGAACGAGTTCCTTCACGTCAGAACATGTGGAAAACACGTATAATTTTACCAGAACGAGTTCCTTCACGTCAGAACATGTGGAAAATACGTACAATTATACCAGAACGAGTTCCTTCACGTCAGAACATGTGGAAAACATTTACAATCATGCCAAGACATGTACTTTCTAGCCAGAACATGTAAAAAAACACATATAGTCATGCCAAGACATGTACGTTCTAGCCAGAATGTGTAGAAAACATGTCAAATCCCGTTTGCCCTCTAAGACACAATCGCTAATTTCTAGAAGTACGTACACACAAAATTGGCAGTGTTGGTTACGTAGAGAAGTGCATCGGCGACGCCAGCAGAGAAAAAAGTGTAATGCATCTCAATAGACAAATGTAAAAGCTCTAATAACCTAGTTTGCTAGTTTGAGGTTTTGCTCGCTTGCGTGCTTGTTTACTTGCGTTTTTACTTGCTTGCTTGCTTGCGTTTTCGCTTACTTGGTTACTTGCTTGCTGGCTTACTTGCGTTTTCGCTTGCTTGGTTGCTTGCTTGCTGAGCAGTCACCGTCCATGTTAATCTTTCAGTAAAAACATACGGGGAAATTCAACTCTTGTTTACAGCAATAACGTGGGGTTATACGTCACACCCCCACACGCTGTATTCTTCACAACATCCGTTACAAACTCACATTATACGGAAAATATTTTCAAAAAATTAGTTCCAAAAGCAACCAGATCATTTTAGTAGACGATTTCACTTTCATTATAATTATCGTCTGGAGAGTTGCAGACTTGAATGACAATCTTTTTTGTTTTTAAAGCTATATCGGTGATGCAGAGTGGGTGTTGGTGGGTGATGCAGAGTGGGTGTTGGTGGGTGATGCAGAGTGGGTGTTGGTGGGTGATGCAGAGTGGGTGTTGGTGGGTGATGCAGAGTGGGTGTTGGTGGGTGATGCAGAGTGGGTGTTTGTGGGTGATGTAGCGGAAGAATTTATGAGTAGAAAGTAGTAAGCAACCGTATCTACTGCCGTAGATCACAATACACAGTAAATTTAAGCAGGAGCTGCACATGATCTACTGCATCGCTGTACCAGCTCACTATACTAACAATAAAGTTTCCCAAATTTAGCCTTTGAATAAAACCCTTTGACCACAAATGGGTAAACTGAAGTTCAATATTTAACTCAAATTTAGAGTGAATTGTTCTAAGCAATTTGGAAAAAAAACATAACCTGAATCGTGCCTTCATTGAGCTTTAATTTAGTATTTATGGAAATTCAGTTTTGAGTTTTGGTCGGTCAGCAGCATTATGAAGCTCCCCTCCGTGGCCACCGGTGGCGCACGTTGCGGTCAAAGTGGTAAGAAAGACTTGACAACAAATTAGTTCGAACATTAGCATGCCAACAGCCGTTGAAAATGTTACATGCTTACATTCTAAAATAAAGTAACCATACAAGTACACAAGCTCCGCAAAATGTGTAGATTGGAAACCATGTAATGCAGAGGGAGATTATGAATAAAACCATATTTAGCTCAACTTACATAGGTTGACATTTTGTTCTAACGCATTCGTCTTTTCAGAAAGGGCTTCTTCTTTTAATTGTTTGAAAATATTGACGGCGTCACTAACAATGTTTGGAAAATATATCTTTTGCACGGAAAAATACATCAATGATGCAAAGGGTATCTTCCGCAGCCTAGAGTGCACTGCAGATACAGTAAAAAATCAGTCATCAATACACAACTGCGCTCAGCTAGACACAAACACAATCACAACACACACACACACTCATTACACAAAGTCACAACACACCCTCACCTTCCACACACGCACAGACACACACACTCAAAATAGCAGAGCACATTCTTCAGTTCACATCTTAAGCCTGTACAAAACCTGAATACAAACCTCCACACGGTACCTACAGATCACAAAATACCGTAAAATCTGCATTATAAAACCACAATTAAGCTAAGATTCACGCACCAACCTGTACGAAACCCAACTTATACACTCCTGAATATTTATCCGATTCGCTCAAAACTCTAATCTAGCAACGAGTTAGATGAAAAACAGGGGATAGTTTTCATAATTGAGGTTCATTTTTTGCATTTCACATTTAATGACCTCATAATTTCAATCATTTTATATTCACACAGGGGAATGTACGTATATATAGAGCACCGCTCTGTCTGAACATGGACTTCACATCTGTCCCTGGCACCCATGAAGCTCTGCCATTAAATAACAAACTGCGGGATGATGACTCGTCAGCATCCCGCTCAAATCAAATGGGCACACAACCGTTAACAAGGGAGGTCACTATGGCATTACTAGGCACTAAACTGGCACTGCTAGTAGACGGTACTCCAAGTAGACAGCTCTAAACTGCGCTAGTACTGTCAGTGCTGTTACACTAGTACTGCAAGCATCACTAAAACACTAGTGGGGCAGAAACAACTCAGTTTGGACCTTTGTGAGAACGTTAGTTGGAGCAAGCAGCTCCTCCGGAGACATAGAAAACGGAGAAGGCAACAGAAAAAGTTATAGGGGAGACTCAAGTTCATAGAGCTTGAGCTTCGTGCTCTCTCTCCTTTAGGTTAAAGGCTCGAAGAAATTGTAACTACCACGAGATAGAAAAGAGGGAGCGAGGTATGAAGGTTTTGTATTAAAAAGGCATTTCTTTACAAGAGAAATGTTTTTCAGTGTTGCTCGAATGGTAGTGCTTGAATGAATAGAACATGGAAGCAAAAAGAGCATGGCAATAATAAAACATGGCAAGAATAAAATAGAATACGACGAGAAAAACGTATCATATAACAAAAATAGAAACAAACATGGGAAGAACAGAAAATGACAAAAATGGAATACAATACGGCAGGAATACAGTAGAACAAAAAATAGAAAAAAATTTAATAGAATAAGACAGAATATGGAAAAAAAAGATTATAACGTGACAAGAAAACAGTGGAACAGAGCATACAAAAAATATTTGAAAACCAATGGAAACAACAGAACGCAAGACATGACACAAGAAGCCTTGTACCGTTGAATATAACAAGGCTGAAGTATACTAGTGTAATAGCAATAGGAAATCGAACAGAACGCAGGCAGAACGCAACATGATATAAGCCTAGTACAGTGGAATAGAACAAGATTGGAATAGAATCGTACAATAGCAATAGGAAATAGAATATAACGCAGGCAGAACGCAACAAGACATGAGAAATCTAGTACCGCTTGGCCAAGTCTGCCCACTTCTCCCAGAACATACAGAATTGCTTCCCCTTCTCGAGGGTGATGTTAGCCCCAACTACGTACGTCCCCACGTGTGCTGGCGTGGGGAAGTGTCGCTCAGGCTTCCCCAACTCAACAAAAAGAGAAAAGAGCTCCTGCATTTTGGCGACGTACGACTGGTCTTCCTCAGACAGCGGGGATTTTTCAGAATTTCTCGCTTTTCGTTTTGTATCAACGAGGGGTTTTCCAGTTTTCGAATTTTCCTCAGAGGCTTCATCCCCAAGGAGATTCCCCCTCTTTTTCCCCACGCGAGTATTCCTTTTAATGTTAATTTCATTTTCCCCGTCATGTTTCTGGAATGTTTTCCCCCATCTAGCATCAATGTTAGAGTTTTTCCCCCTCATGCTGGTTTCATCCCCATGAATTCGAGCCTCTTCCCCATCCTTGAAAGACCTCCCCAAGCGCTTCCCCACCGAGTTATAGTCGTATGTAACATCGTTCACGTCATAAAAGTCTTCCTCTACCCCACCTCTTGGGGACGTTTGAGTCCCATCATAACCCGAGGGGGATTTTTGTAACCCCCCTCGGGTGTTAAAATACCGTAAGCCCTCCCGGACACCCGAATACCGGGGATTCAAATTCGTATCCTCAGACCAGACGGATTTTTCAGCCTCAAACCGAGAATTTTCATACCGGTCACCCAACCCTTTTTCAGAACCCGGGTCAAACAACTCCGAAACCCCATTTTCAGAGGGAAACCCACCTTCCCCAAAAACCCCACTATCAAGAACCCCATCATTCCCTGAAACCCGATTATTCGGGAAAACCCCGAAAATGGCATCGATATCAGAGTCTGGGTCAGCGAGATATCCGAGGTGGGAGGAGCGGCGATGGGTGGACAGGTAGGAGTAGACGGAGAAGGTAGACTGGTGTAGAGCGGCGGGGTGTCTACTCGAGGCGATGATGTGGAGGTGTTGGGGCAGGTGGTGAGGGGACCGGGCCAGGTGGGGGGGCAGGGTCAGGACCCGAGACAGCTGCGATGCCAGCGACAGTGTCGGGCACGCCACCGTCGCGTCGCTCACCTGCGCAGCAATCGTGGATTGTTACTGCGATCGTGATTGTTACCCCACAGAGGTGAAAATAGTCGATCGTTACCGCTATTGCGGATTGTTATATAGTGGTGACAATCGTGGATTGTTACCGTAATTGTGGATTGTTTCCGCTACTGTGGATTGTTACCGCGATCGTGGATTGTTACCCCACGATATGACATCAACAATAACATTTCGTACGAGAATAAGCTCTTTAACTCCAACACGCACGCAAGTAAACAAAATAAGAAAATATTTAACAGTAACTTAATAGTAATAGTAACAGTAAACAAAGTGCATGGAATATATTAGAGAAAACATACATGGAATAAATATATTTGCAAGATACATCTTTAATTTACGTGGAATTTTCATTTTCCAATGTGAAAATGGGGTTTTTCCCATGGGGGAAAATGTGAGAGCCCGAGCTGAGAGTTAGGTAGGCCATCTTTTTGTTAAATAAGATGTTTTTTCCTGTGTTACGAACTATCTATTTTTCTGCACCTACTACTTTCTCCTTCAACTTTTTCTCGTTTCATGAACTTCTTTCTTAGCTTACTGTTTCTATGCACCTTGTGCACAGATTCCGTGTTCCCATAACTCCATACTAAATGGTGTCTTCATCCTTCCTCTCTTTGAGCATCTTTGCCGTGGAAAAGGTAGGCTAAAACTTTCTTATAATCTAATCTAATCTACGTAGAATTTAGACACGTGTTATTTATTCCCTTCGCAATGACGAGAGCAAACCCAGAACTAGGGGGCTAGAAGGCCTCCTCTTTTAATACAAAAATAGAGGTTGGTCAGTCTTCTTGACCTCGAGACCAAAAGTTACTTCGAATTTATTGAACCAGCCCTAATACAAGAATTTCATGAGCTAAAAATAACTCATTTCAACAACGCAATAAATTTTCAGCGTATGACATTTACATTGAATTCATTAATTATTAGTGTTTTCATACGGAATTTCACTCAAACCATAAAAAAGAAGAACCAACGTATTTATTTTTTAAGATTTTAATGGCCAAAGACGACAAAAGTGTAATAAACATATGAGAACACACGTTATTAACTCATATTAGCATATACATAAGCTATGTTCAACGACACGAATTGAAAATGTAATAAACATACGCTGACACATGTCTCCTTATTTGACTATATACATGAGCTATGTTCAATGCCTCTAATTGTAAGTCTTATGAACTTACATTACCACATATTGCGTTCCATTTTAGTATATCCATACATAAGCTATATTCAACATCACAACTACTATAGGTTACAGACCATGGTGACCAATAGGAGCCAAGGATCGGTGATGACGTCACTGTAGAGGGTGACCAACCGCCGGGCCTCGTCCAATGGGAAGTGGGGGAGCGGGGGCGGGGGTCTGTACCACGGGCTGTCGGGGGGGAACCTGGGGGAGGAAGGGTGTATATTTCAACCATTCATCTTGGTTTATTTTCAAAACATCAAAAAGATTCATCCACATTGTGTTCGTTTACTAACATTGCAGGCTCTGAGTCAGCTTCACACACACACACACAAAAAAAACACACCCACAACACACCACACGCACACGCACATACACGAGCAAAAACACACACGCACATACACACCCCCAGCAGGAGGAACAACACCCCCAGCAGGAGGAACAACACCCCAGCAGGAGGAACACCACCCCCACCAGGAGGAACACCACCCCCAGAAGAAAGAGGAACAACACCCCCAGCAGGAGGAACAACACCCCAAGCAGGAGGAGGAACAACACCCCCAGCAGGTGGAGGAACAACACCCCCAGCAGGAGGAACAACACCCCCAGCAGGAGGAAGACCCACCTGTTGAAGTAGAGGTCGTCCTGCAGGAGGGAGGCGTTGGAGGCGAACACGAGGGCGTCAGAGAGGACCTGGGAGAGGACCCTGGTGACGGTGTCGAGGGGGTGGGGGGCGGGGCCGGGAGGCGGAGGGGCGGCGTTACGAAGAGCGCGACGCAGGGACGGAGCAGCGGCGTGGACGGGGGTTCCTGGTGGGGGGGACCGGGGATTTTGTTAGGTCCCACTCTGTTACGCATCCTCATGAGATAGAGCAGAGCTTCTCAACCGGGAGTACATGTACCCCTAGGAGTACATTTAACATGGTTCATTAGTTAAAATCTACAATATATATTTACATACAACCGTACAAGTATATATAATTATTAATCATTAAGTGCATTTTAATAGTTTCTTAAAGCTTTAACTGTGCTGGGGGTACATGAAGGTACGCCATTAAGCTAAGGGGGTACACCACAATAGAAAGAAAGAAAGAAAAACAGTTTATTTCCAATAGAGATGGTACAAAAGTACCATCATTGGTTTTTAAAATATCTTAAAGTTAACACACTTAAATGATACACACACACACGAGTATTGTAATACCCATGTCACTAGTCGAAAAATGATTGAGGGCAATGTACTCCTAATCTTGCTTAAACTACATTTGATGATACATGTAATGATAATTATAAGAGATAACACAACTTCATGACTTTTGACAGTTTACATATACATGACATAAAACTTCGCGATTCTTGACGCCAGAAAATACTATGCGAATCGCTTGTTTCGGCCGATGTTCAAAAATGTTTTTCTAGGAAAGCGTAAAAAAATATATATACAAGCATGAGGTACACAAAAATTACAAATTTTGTATTTCTAATATCATTTTAACATAACGATCATTAGTTGATAAGCATTTTATTTGAAAATAAATGGATGATCACGCGAAAATGTATAGTTTTTCACGTGAATGCTTTACAATAATCAAGAGATGATGAGTTAGGTAATGTTACTAGTCGAGGGTGAACAGGAAGGGACCATTATCTCTAGTTAAAAATGCCAGTTGTCGGCTTAGTACATACATGTGCACATGTACATATAAATTACACAGTAAATAAATACACACATATGCACATACATATCTACGCACATACATATCTATGCATACATACACCTAACACGTAAACATACACAAATACATTTCTATGCATCGAGGAAATCACAATACAAACGCGTTCTTTAAAATGCTGTGCGATGTTCTGAAATATAGGATAATGAGCAAAAGAAATTCATGACAACTTTTTCAGTGTGTGTTGCTGCTTACAATTTCTAATGAAATATTGTAACGATGTTTAATTAAATATTATATTGAGAAGAATATTGGTTCATAAGAGTCTGATTTACCGTATTTACCGTACGTGGGTGATCGCACAACAAATACATATATTTATTTTTATAAATATTTTATAATAATGAAGTGAAATGAAGTATTACGTAGTGATACTTGAGAAGGTTGAGAAGCCCTGCATTAGCGCATGAAACCCGTGTTCTTTCGTTCGCTGTACAATAGCTTCATAAGATATCTAACACAAGCGATACAGTGAATAAATTGTTTCTTAAGGCTACTACAAAATAAATTAAAATCATCTATTCACCACTTGTGAGATACTATGTGGATAATTTTTCAAGGTTAAAATGAATACATTTGAATATATGTCGCTACATGTTTGCCCGAAATATATGTCGCTACATGTGGGCCCGAAATATATGTAGCTACATGTGGGCCCGAAATATATGTCGCTACATGTGGGCCCAAAATATATGTCGCTACATGTGGGCCCGAAATATATGTCGCTACATGTGGGCCCGAAATATATGTCGCTACATGTGGGCCCGAAATATATGTCGCTACATGTGGGCCCAAAATATATGTCGCTACATGTAGGCCCGAAAAAGTTTGGCAGCTTCTAAGGCACGAGTTTGCATGACACGTACAAGAATGAGGGTCTGTGAGGGGCGAGCAATTCATGAATTTTCTAAATTCGATCCATAAAACATATTAAAGGAAAAGGCCTACCTGATTTTCAGCGGTTTACCTCAAAAACATTCCTCAAAAAAGGTGTCTTCAAAAATTTGACCTCAAAAAAAAGGCCTCAAAAAAGTGGCCTTCAAAAACATGCCTCAAAAAACTCATCTCCAACAAAAGTGGCTTGAAAAATTCTCTTCAAAAAAGTGGCCTAAAAAAATTGTTTCCAAAAAAGTCGTCTTTAAAAAAGTGGCTTAAAAGAATCGTCTCAAAAAAAGTAGCCTCCGAATTGCCTTGAAAATTTGCCTCTAAATTGCGCGATTAAAGATTTACCTCAAAAACATGACACCAAAAATTTTAGCCTTGAAAATTTGCCCCTAAGTAGCCAGATTTGCATCGCCTCACCTATCATAAGAGGGACGGTTGGCGCGGACGGGACGAAGGAGATATACACCCCGTCAGCGACGAGCCAGGGCCGCCCCACGTCGGGGCGGCGAAGCTCTTCATCAGGGGCGGCCATAATCTCCCGAGGCGTGAGCTGATTGAGACACTCAATCCGAGAGCAGTTACGTCGTAAATATTCCTCCCCGGCATCCCTCCAGGGGTTCACGGGGTAGAGGGGTGGGGCCCCCGAAAGCCAAGCCCTGTGGACAAGACCCCTAGCCTTGGGGGACCCCAAAATGGGGAACGCAAGTCCAGCCCCAGCCCGGTGACCCAAAAGCGTGACACTTGCGGGATCCCCGCCGAAATGCTCGATGTTTCGCGAAACCCACTGCAGGGCTGCCGTCAAATCTGACGCTGCCTGGCCCCCCGCCGTGGGGGGGTACACTGCTTCTGCGACCCCCGGGTGGGGCATGACCCCCAAAGCCCCCCTTCGGATATTGGGGGTCACTACGACCATTTTACGCTCAGATGAGAAGGGTCCAAATGCGGACAACAGGAGGGGCTGGTGTAGGTCGCCCCCCACGCTGGCGCCCCCAACGTACACCACCACCGGGAGGGGGCTGTCGTACCCCAGCTGGGGGGTGTACACGTCTAGCCGCAGGCAGTCCTCTGAGCCCGCCACCGTGGTCCCCTGCGTGGACAGGGGGTGAGGGGTGAGATACGGGGTGAGGAGTGAGATACGGGGTGAGGTGTCAGACACGTGGTGAGGGGTGATGACAGTGTTTCGGTGGTTGCTGGATGTTTGAGTGTTTGTTGAGTGATTAGTGTTGAGTGTTCGTTCAGTGTTTGTTGAGTGGAGGGTGAGTGCTCAGTGTTTGGGTGATAACAATATTTCGGTGATTGTTGAGTGTTTGGATGCATGTTAAATGTTTGGGTGACTGGTCAGTGTTTGTTGAGTGTTTCAGTGGGTGCTGAATGTTTGGGTGTTTGTTGAGTGATTGAGTGCTTGTTAAGTGTTTAGTGTTTGTTGAGTGTTTGAGTGTGGTTGAGTGTTTGGGTGATTGCTTAGTGTGTGGGTGATGACAATGTTTGGGCGATTGCTGAAAGTCTACATGTTTGTTGAGTGTTTGGGTGTTGGTTGAATACATGTGAACGTTCGAGTGTTTACTGAATGCTCGGAAATGTATTACAATTGATGCTAAATACGGATAAAGAAACAGCAAAATGCACAGATTTGATCCTCAATCACAGCAGCGGTCTTTGGTCGTACTAAACTGTAGTTCTTCAATAGGATGCTTAAATTTCAATTTTGAAAGTAACAATCAAAAATCTGATTTCTAATTTTGAATAAAATTAAGAAAATGTTTCAAGGGATCATGAAAAACGCTTTTAAAGAAGAGTCGAGGTGAGTTAGCACCCCCATCACCTGCGACAGGTGAGTCGAGGTGAGTTAGCACCCCCATCACCTGCGACAGGTGAGTCGAGGTGACTTAGCACCCCCATCACCTGTGACAGGTGAGTCGAGGTGAGTAAGCACCCCCATCACCTGCGACAGGTGAGTCGAGGTGAGTTAGCACCCCCATCACCTGCGACAGGTGAGTCGAGGTGAGTTAGCACCCCCATCACCTGTGACAGGTGAGTCGAGGTGAGTAAGCACCCCCATCACCTGTGACAGGTGAGTCGAGGTGAGTTAGCACCCCCATCACCTGTGACAGGTGAGTCGAGGTGAGTAAGCACCCCCATCACCTGTGACAGGTGAGTCGAGGTGAGTAAGCACCCCCATCACCTGCGACAGGTGAGTCGAGGTGAGTAAGCACCCCCATCACCTGCGACAGGTGAGTCGAGGTGAGTAAGCACCCCCATCACCTGCGACAGGTGAGTCGAGGTGAGTAAGCAGTGAGTTTACCATCCAGAATTTACCATCAGCTTCAGTGAGAGAAGAAAATGAACGAGTAACAAAAAACGAACAAAAAGAAGAGGAACATTATAGAGCATTTCAGATGAAGAAGTGAAATCTAGGACCCCACATTTCTCACCAGGGCGTCGTAGTGCCAGCAGGGGGCAGCGGGGGTGGTGGCGGGGTAGGTGGCGGTCCAGCAGTGGCGGTGGCGGGAGGGGGAGCGAGCGGGCAAAAAGCGGCGGGGGCCGGTGGGGGGCACGGCGTACGGGACCCCCCTGAACTCCAGGTGCTCTGCTACCATCAGCCTGTAATGTTATAGGCATTAATATCTACTTGTGTTATTGCAGTGTACCATCAGCCTGTAATGTTATAGACATTAATATATATTTATGTTCTTGCAGTGTTCCATCAGCCAGTAATGTTATAGACATTAATATCTATTTGTATGATTGCAGTGTCTTCTGTAAGAAAATCTGACTCTTTCATCAATGTACACTCGTGTGACCAAATGTAACCACTGTATACTAAACTTGAGAAACGATCTACTACTGTATCGCTTGGGGTAAATTAATGGTTTAAATCGTTTAAGTTGTTTAAATTGCTTAAATTGTTAAAATTGTTTTCATTTTTAAAATTATTTAAAGTGTTTGAATTGTTTAAATAGCTTAAATTGTTTACATTGTTTTAATTGCTTAAATTGTTTTAATTGTTTAAATTGTCTTGACCTGGAGCCTTCGCTACATAATGTTCTTTAGAGCGTGATATTTCCTCTATAAACCTCGACATTCCATCAGCTCATACCTGTTGCCCTCCCCAAACTCCCCCACTGCACTCACCCCTTTTCGTTTTCCCATTCACCGCTATTCTCCCTCTACACTCGTACCCATTAATCACTACACTCACCCATTTCCCTCTCCCCACACACACCCCTATTTGTCTTCCCATTCACCACTATTCCCTCACTCCACCCTCCCCACACCTCCCCCACTCACCCCACACCTCCCCCACTCACCCCTTGACCAGCCCACACCCCGTCACGGTGGTTACGTAGGGGGGGTCAAACCTGGGGTCCCCAGATCCCCCTCGCCCTCGACCCCTCACCACCAGCACCACGGTCACCACCGCGGTCACCACCGCCACCACCAGCAGCAGCAGGCAGCAGCAACCTGCAAGTAAGATGAAATTTACTACCCAACATTACTATTAACTCACCCAAAATTACTGTTTACTGACAAAAATTACTACTTACTGAAATATGTTACCATTAACTGACCCAACATTACTATTTACTGGCCAAATTTTTACCCTGAATTACGGGTATAACGCAGGGTACAAATGCACACCCTGTATTACGGGTATAACACAGGGTACAAATGCACACCCTGTATTACGGGTATAACACAGGGTACAAATGCACACCCTGTATTACGGGTATAACACAGGGTCCAAATGCACATCCTGTTTTACATATATAACATAGGCTTAAATTCATCACCCTTCATTCCAGGTACTGTACAACATGGGGTACACTTAAGCGTTCTGTATTACAGGTACAACACAGGGTACAATTGAGCGCTATGCTTTACAAGAATAACATGAGGCAAAATTCATCACCCTGTATTACAGGTATGACGTAGAGCGACAACTACCTAGTTTAGAAGAAATGTTGCCCAAAAGTTAGTGATAAAAGCAACCTGAACTAACGAATGACGCAATAAAAATCACTTTAAAATTATTATTTCTCTTCAAAAAAGCACCAACAAAACAGAACACATTCACTCTCACTCAGACACAGCAATAACTGCAGCACATGGTGACTACTGGGATTTAAATGGCGATTTGAACAACTATGTGGTGATTTGAACCACTTACTGATGGTGGCTATGGTGCAGTACTACCGTACCACACATCTACTACTATATCATGTGCCTAAATCAGTTATTAATTAATTAATAAATTATTATAAAATATGGTTTTAATAATTAAATTATTAATTAATTAATTATTAATTAATTAACACACGTGCCTAAATCAGTCATTAATTTCTAAAAAGGTCAGACCTCCTTACACAAGGGGGTCCTCCTTACCCAGTGGGGTCCTACTAACACAAGGGGGTCCTCCTACACAAGGGTGTCCTCCTACACAAGGGGGTCCTACTTACACAAGAGGGTCCTCCTACACAAGGGGGTCCTCCTACACAAGGGGGTCCTTCTTACCCAGTGGGGTCCTACTAACCCTAGGGGGTCCTACTTACACATGGGGTCCTACTAACACATGGGGTCCTACTAACCCCAGGTGGTGCAGGGGGAGAGGGGGGCGGCGAGTTTCCGTGAGACCCCTCTCCAAAAAGGGGGTCGGGAGGTGGGGGGTCGGTCCAGCGCGGGGTCCCTGATCACCGGCACGCTGGGGTCGAACAAGTCCAGGTAGCAGCGAGGGGGTCCGGGGGGCTGGGGGGTCGCGGGGGGTTTAAGGGCAACGATATATGGCGTGTATGAGACCATAAGTCATATTTTATGGAAGCGTGTGTGGTACATATACATTTATATTTATATATGTTATTATATTAAACGACAACATAAGTTATATTGTATGGCAACACGTGCGATATATGGCTCACATGGCCATAAGTTATGTTGGGGAGCTACATGTGCTAAATATACTGTATGGACCATTATAAAGTACGATATGGACCATAAAAAATATTGACTGTATGACCATAAAAAATTACGAAATATGAGTCATATGAAGCCATAGGTTGTGTTTTTTGCTTTGTTGGTTGCATAACGATGGCTCAAGTCAGTTGAAAAGTTACATTTAAAGGTAAATTTCACGACGACTTTGCCCTTATTTATACTCAGACCTAAAGCTTCGTAGTCAGGATACGTATCTCGGTGTAGTGCAACAAATGAGACTGAAATATCTTAATCCAAAGTTATTAACATTGAGAGTTTTGTTTACTTTTTATGGTCCATACGGTATACACCGGGTGTTGTGTAACTCGATGCACATTTTTTACCCATGTATAGAAAAACACAAAATTAAACGATTTTCAGGAATGACAAAAACCTCACAACTCCGTTTTCGAAAAATGCTGACCTAAAATAATTTTAGATTCCCGTAGGAATGTGCTTACCCTGCAGCCAGCGAGTAAAATCTAACTTCCTGGGCAGGCTGCTGGCGCGCGCTTTAGGCTATTCCTACGGGAATCTAAAATTACTTCAGGTCAACATTTTTAGAAAACGGAGTTGTGAGGTTTTTGTCTCCCCTGAAAATCGTTTATTTTGCGTTTTTCAGTATATGATTCAAATATGCGCATCGAATAACACATCACCCGGTATATATAATGCATTATGTTATACAACACAAAGTAAAACAACACACGCCACAACACAACGCAAAAAAAACACACACAACAACCCACACTACAACACACACAACAACCCACACTACAACACACAC
>JACJUY010008125.1:1988-24199 GCA_014220935.1 Platorchestia sp. MABIK
GAACTTATTCGGGCCCACAGGTAGCTATACTCTAGTTTGACCATTGTACTAGCCTTAAGAAACATTCCACCTCTGTATCACCTGTGGTAAATAAATTGTTTCAAATTGTCTCTTTCTGTTCACTCTTCATTTGTAACATTACCGAACTCGTCATCTCTTTATTATTGTCAAGCATTCCCGCAAAAACTTTAAATTTTTTTTGTGCTCATCCATTTATATTTAAATTAAATGCTTATCAACTAATGATCGTTATGTTAAAATGATTTAATTAGAAAAACAAAACTTGTAATCCTCGTGTTCCACATGCTTATATATATATTTTTTCACGCTTTCCTTGAAATAACACTTTAGAACATCGGCCGAAACAAGCGATTCATATAGTATTTCCTGGCGTCAAGAATTGCGAAGTTTCATGTCATGTATGTGTAAACTGTCAAAAGTCATGAAGTTGTGTTATCTCTTATAATTATCATTACATGTATCATCAAATGTAGTTTAAGCAAGATTAGGAGTACATTGCCCTCAATCATTTTTCGACTGGTGACATGGGTATTACAATACTCGTGTGTGTGTATCATTTAAGTGTGTTAACTTTAAGATATTTTAAAAACCAATGATGGTAAGTTTGTACCATCTCTATTGAAAATAAACTGTTTTTCTTTTTTTCTTTTTCTTTCAAATTGCGCTTTATTTCATTAGTCTATTCAAATACTTCATTTTTCCCATTCACAGAAATGCCCTATGTGGTAATGATAGAACTATTTTTGAATCATTTGGTAAGTGATATAAATTTATTTACTGGACAATGCAATGTACCTTGAGGTTTTGTTCTTACGCAAAAGAGGATAATTTATGACAATGGAAATTTTTCGAGGTGTTCAAGATGGCCTCAATTTATGCTGATCTTTTGCAATTTGTCTCCAATGCGCTTTTTATTTCGTTATCTAGGCATTTTCATTCGAAAATCCCGCTTGTGAAAAATATTCTCCGTTTTACAGCTGCACATGAAAGAAAACTACTGAATTGTAGCCAAAACTTACAAAGTTGTACGTGTTATTTTGCTACAATAAGAACTATTTTGAAAAAAATAAAAATTATCTCTCTATTTTACGTCCAATATCCACTTTTTTAAAGCTATTTTGACCATGTTTTTGTGCCATTTTGACTACTTTTTTAGGACAAGACATCCGGCTTTACTAATCATGTAATAAATACCATACTTTTTCTATTAACCATCAACTTGTGACGTTACCTAACATATCACTTTTTCTCATTATTGGAAACCATTTATGTAGGAGGTATGAATTTGTAGAGTGGTTCAAAGTATGTTCTTTCTGTCTCCTCCACGCAGTAATGACACAGCTTGTATCACAACAATCCTCGCAATGGAATTATGTATCTCTGAAAAAAGCCATCAAAACTAAGAACTATAAAAACAAAGACCAATATGCAAAATTTGTTCACAAGAACAGTGGCAATTTCCAACTACTTTTCGATAAATACATCGATAGAAAAGTCTTCGATCATACTTGGGGACCTCAAATAATTTCTACTGTGATGAGAATACCAATTCTCATATTTGAAGAAAAAGACAATGGGATTTGGAAGAAAACAAACTCCCCTACATCAAATGTTCTGATAAATTATCCTCTGGTGAGCATACATTGGAAACAAGACCACCACAGCGCTTCTGCAGCTTCTGCCTCCATTTTGTGACTAAATGATACTGATCTAATTGAATTTTCACTTAAAATTGATATCACGACCGGTGAACGACGCAATAATGAACTAGAGGCCAACACCAAATACTCTGCTAAGCCTAGCAAATGTAATAACTCAAATAAACATCTGCCTATAGAGATTAATAATATCAAAATATTACTTATAAATGCTCACAGTCTCAACGATAAAATGGATGATATAGGGGTACTGTTGATTGCTAGCGACATCAACATTTTATACGTATCTCAAACATGGTTCGACTCACGAGTCGAATGTTCGTATTTCAACATAAACGGATACACACTATACCATTATGATGGAGTCAAGTTCGAGTAAGTGAGGTAGCGGTTCATGAATTTTCATCAAAGGTATCTACTCAAAATCTCTATTTCCAATAAGAGAAAAATGCGAAGACATAAAAATGGTTTGGTTCAATGTTCAAACAAACAAACACGAGTCTTTCATTATTAGCAGTCTTTACAGACATCCGTCTGCAGCTCTAAGTCAAGCATTAGATTTCACTGGAATACGCTTAAATCGATCTCTGCAGCCAAAAGGTCTTTGTATATTTTCGGAGATTTCACCGAAGATCTGGCCAATCAAAACAATCAGCCAAGAAAAATACTACACAGAGTTAATATTTCGCAAATGATTCAAGAACCAACGCGCATTACTAACACCTCTAAAACTCTTCTAGACCTGGCAATTACAAACAATCTCCAAGCAGTACTCAGTACAGATCTTACAGTCCTATTCTGATCACCATTCGGTAGAATGCCTAATCAACATTACATAAGAAAAACACAAATTCTGCTGCATAACATATCGCATGAAAAACTGTTCCTCCCCTGAAATAATTTGAGAAAAGCTATTTGACAGATGGAGCGGATTTCAAGGCATGGAAAACACCGATAATGTCAATCTACAAGTTTCGCTTTTTAATGAAAATTTTGTATAAGCCCTTGAAGAATGAGCACCTTCCACTACGAAGAAAGTTAAGCCAAAAATTTCTAAATGGATAACAAATGAGATAAAAGAGTTGAGCAAAGCTAAACGAAATTTCCAGCGGGAGTACTAACTGAACAAGTCAGACAGTACGTTTCGAAAGCTATATGAAGATAGTGAGAAGATTCTACAAAGGAAAATTAGTGAAGCAAAACGAGACCACTTCCACAAAGAAATGTTGGCGGCAAACCAAATCCAAAAAGAACGTGAGAAATCGTTAGAGAAGTTGCTCAGTATAAAAAATCAGACTGCAAAAGCAATTTTGACAACCAATCAAAACTGGCGAATGACTTCAGCGCTTTTCTCAAAAGTTGACGAAAAAATTTCAATGAAGTGTTTAGCCTCGTTTCAAACACACCTACAGGTGCAAATCCGAATTATGTTTCTTCCCCTAATACGACAAACAAATTGAGACCAAGGCGGTTTAGCATTAAAGAGATACGAAAAATTTTATACCCATTTAAAAATACCAAAGCGCTTAGATATGATGGCATTAGGCTTGCGATGGTAGGGCAAAAATATTTAAGCTAACTAGAAATTTTGTATTCCCCAAAAATATCTGGGAGATTCCGGATGAGGAGTAAGTAGAAGCCCTGAGAATTCATTTTAAACCAACCCGTTACCAATTTTTTCAACGCTTCCGGGTCCATGAGAGGAACCAAAAACAGGGGGAAAGCATTGCTGATTTTGTTGCTGGCTTGAAGGCACTTTCCAATATTTGGAATTTTAAACAGGAAGGACTAGAGTAAATCCTGTTGGATGGGTTTGTGTTAAGCGTAGCCAGTAGTGAAATCCAGGGTATTTTGGCGAATGAAGCTGACCTAACGTGGTGGGAAGCAATTGAGTTAGTCACAGCAAAAGAAACCACGCTGAAAGAATCTCTAGTGATGAGGCACCCAAATGCTATTTTGCACGTAGGCAGCAAAATAAAAATGCAGCAAGATGCTAGCAAGCCTTAAGGCAAGACTCAGGCCCAGGTTAGCCATAAATCAGCATGCAGCGGATGGGGCAATTTGCGCTGGTGTAGAGACTGCCCCTATAAGGACAGTGTTTGTCATACTTGTGGGTGGCCAAAAAGGTTACCTAAAGAAGTTTTGATAACAACTAAAGAACCAAGAACCTCACCAAAGGAAACAAAAATAATTGTAGGCATGCTATGCATGAAAAAGGAAGAGGGAACATAACTCTATACCCTAATAAAACTGCTAATGCAACCAGTGCAAACTACCCAGGCACTATTCAGGATTGCTATGGGTATGTGCTGGGGATGTAAGCCCCAATTAAAGTCAAAATGTTGGAAAACGACATTCCACTGGAGATGGAAGTTCACAATGGGCTAGTGGTTTGTGGGGAAATTAGAACAAAAATCTAGCATGAGACTAGTGGGAAAGCCCCTCAGTTAGCAAATATTTTAGTTATAGAAAAGAAAGGACCAGCATTGCTAGGTAGAGACCTTATTGATTCCCTCGGGTTAAACTATAGTGTCAGGCAGCGTGCATAAGCTTGCGCAACAAGAAGGGTGTCAGGCAGCGCAAGTGGTGTCGAGTCCAATCTATGTTAGTTACCCATAATGTTCATTTTCTTCTAAGTGTTCAGCTTCTTGTACCCAGCCTACGTCTGTTTTTCTATGCCGATAGTGCGTCTGTGCATTTACTTTAGTTAGCCCTTAAGTGTCATTTCTACAGCATTTCAACATTACTTGATTACCTAGGTAAATAGCACTAATATTTTAAATGTAATTTTATGCATACTACTTTGTTATGCAGTAGTTCATGTTTGTACTCACTACTTTTGCAAAATGAAATCAATTACTGTTTTTGCAGAAAATGTATCCGTCTATTGAGCAGGCATTGTAAAGAGAATCAGCAACAGAGACCTCTCAAATCTTAAAGAGTAAAGCGTTGTCTTTCTCCATTATAATTAGGTTCTAGTCTAGTAAGACACCTCGCCTTTAAAGGGGCTTAAGGAACCGCCTTGGGAGGACAAATTATTTCGCATAGGTTTGACGCAAAGGAAGGCGCTGTCGTAGTCTAGCGTATCAGGATTATCCTGATAAGCTTTAACGGACTAATCACGTCGCAGACAGTTGCTCGTCTTCCTAACGGTACCGCCGTAGTTGAGCACAAACAGAAACTATTTCTGTTGCTTTAACGGACTAAATACGGCGTAGGCGGTACCCCCACACACACACTTCACACTCACGACTACAACTGTCTCAGTTCGGCCATTCAGGGATTATCCTGAGCTGGCCCTAACGGACTAATTACGGCGAAAACAGTTGTACGTCTTCCTAACGGTACCGCCGTAGTTGAGCACAAACAGAAATTATTTCTGTTGCTTGAATGGACTAAATACGGCGTAGGCGGTACCCACACGAACCTCAGGAAGGGCAGCTGCGAAGAAAAGCTAGCACCCCGGAAAAGTAGCTGCACAGAAGACAGCCCCTTTTCTCACGAACCGCACGGCGGTATCGACAAAGGGCTTGTACAGGAATTCTCCAATTTGTTCCAACAGGGTCTCGGCTGCTTTGAGGGAAGGCCTAAGGCGGAGCCAGAACTAGTAGATTAGTACAGGAAGGTATTCTCACTCCTGTGCAGTACTCTAGATGGGCAGCAGTCATTGTACCCGTGCGTAAGTCTGATCAGAGCATCCGCATTTGGGGTGATTACAAGTTAACTGTGAACCAAGCTGATAGGTTAAATACTTATCCTATTCCTAAAGTTAAAGATTATGAAAGTTATAGCAAAGAAGAACTTTAAAATCCTTCAATCCCTTTTTTTCAAATCGAATAATACTTTTCTTTCAAATGTGTGGAGCCCTGGGATCCTCAACAAATTTCAGCTGTTATATATTGCGTACTACCGTATTTTGGCTATCAGTCCGAAAATTGAAGAATGAACTGTCTAATATTCTTGCCAAAATTCTTCCTATGATTCGCTTTGCATAATTCCAGTGAACAAATTCACAATTGTTTTTTTTCGCTTCATCGAAGACCTCCCCAAGAGCTTGCAATCATCTCTCATCTATGAATTTTGTTGTGCGCATTGCGCATCGCGGTATGTGAGATCAGCCCACCGAGCACTATTTATGAGAATGGCAAAGAATGCCGGAAGAAGTCCTCGCACCTTCCCAATCTATTCATTCCCATTGCTCCTTTAGGAGCACCTTCCCATTCCAACAAACAGCAGCACTGTATGGTTCCATGTGAACAAATGATCAGGAAAGACCAATTAAAAATTTTAGACTAAGCTTAGAATTCTTGTGAGTTACGCATGTTAGAGTCACTGTATATACACAAATAGAAACCGGCTATGAATGATGTGCAGAGTGTTTACCCTTTAAAAATTATAGGTACGCAGTGAAACAATATTTGCAGGAATTTAAAATTTACAAACATTGAAATTGTGTTTTTTTCTATCTCCTCCTCTCTGGTTCCCCTTTTTTAAAATCTTTCTCTCTATATCTCATTCATTTCCCTCTTTTTTCCTCTCTCTGGATAGATTTGATTTTTATTAGTAAGCTGTCCTTGTGACTATTCCGTATTTTAGTTGTACTTCTATATTTTTTTATTTTTCTGTTTAACTCGTTTTACGATAATGAAGAGTAAAGTTCCGAAATTTATATTTATTCAGTTTTTACGTCGTGCCTCTGTTTTATTTAGACACCAATTTGAATACTTGAAGAGCAATTTTGTGATTTTGTCGTATTTTTTATTCAATGTTTGTATATTTTTGTTGTGCAGATTATGACTGATGATGAGCTGGGGCTTGAAACGTTTCTTTAAAATTATTTTAAGTTCTTCTCCGCTATAAACTTCATTGTAAAACTGCTTACCAGAAAAGATATTTCTCAAGTTGAAAAATTATTTAGCAGGTTAGCAGGAGGAAATATAAACTCTAAGCTAGACATGTCTCAGGCTTATGCTCAGTTGTTCCTGGATGAAGAATTCAAAGAGTTGACAGTTATCGACACCCACAGAGATCTGTTTGCCTACAGTAGACTGAGTTTGGCATTGCTTCTGCCCGGGAATTTTTAAGCGGACAATGGAGGAACTATTACTGGGGCTTCCAGGCGTTTTCTGCCACTTGGATGACGTTCTAGTGAGTGCTACTAATGCGCAAAAACACTCAAAGTGGCTATCAAGTTCTAGGTAAACTGCGAGAGGCAGGCTTAAAGTTGAGATTTGACAGGTGTATGTAGTATTGAAGTATCCCAGGTTTCCCATGTAGGTTACCTGGGATACCAAATCGACAAGGATGGGTTGCACTCCGCTTCGGAGAAAGTAACAGCAATCCAGAATGCACCTGCCCCACAAGCGTGACTCAGCTGCTAGCCTATTTTGGCTTTCGTAATTTCTATAGGATATTTCTAGCGTCTTCTGCTACCATGCTAGAACCCCTAAATGTTTTACTGAGAGATGAAACACCTTGGAAGTAGAACAAATATTACGAGAGAGCATTCCAAAAATCAAAGGAGGCCATCCTAAAATTCCAGACCCTGATCCATTTTGCCCAGTCTACCCCATTGTGGTAGTGGGCGCCAACAGCGCATATGATGTTCTAAGAGCTGTCTCACCTTATTGACGGGATGGAACGACCCGTATATTTTGCCTCTCGAGCTCTGACAGTTACAGAACGCAACTTCTCCCAGACTGAGAAAGGAGCCCTTGCAATGATGTATGCACTTCGGAAATTCTACAGCTACCTATGGGGGCAGAAATTTACAGTGCTCACCGATCACAATCCGCTACCAGGACTATTTGATGCTGGCAAAAGCATCCCACCGATGGCATCTAGGCGTTAAGGTGCATGCATAACAAACTGATGCAGATTCCCGGCAGCCGGTGTACTTGGGGCCTGTTGAAAAATGTTCAAGCTTTTCAAAATTGATATATGTAAAATCTTCTCTTATTTGTGAAGAAGGTGAAACAAAAATTGAACCGATCGTCGTCAGAGAATGTCATTGACGGGGAAAATTTGTATATTGAGGCACTAAGCAAAATTTTATAGGTAGAACAAAAAATTCATTTTCATGAAATGTTTTCCTACCTAACTTCGAGTAATCGAACGACACAAGAGAAAAACGACTTAGCAACGATGGCTTGCTCAGAGTAAAATGCAAACTTCCAAAGCTAGGGGGTTCTTCTTACCCTATTCTTTTGCCGAAAGAAAGTAGGCTCACTACACTTACAATTTTTGACGCTCAAAACAAAACCGCTCACTCAGGGGTGTGCTCGGTCGTTAAAGAGTTACGCTTAAAGTTTTTCGTCCTTCATATGTTTTCCACAGTGCGCAAAGCTTTGAGAGAGTGTTCTCTTTGTTGCTGTTTGAATGAGAGAACCATTAAATTAAATAAAAGCTCTTACAGAGAATTTCGAATTGACCCTCCAAGAAAACCCATCTCTTCTGTTTTTGTGGACTACATGGAACCATGGAGTGTGAATTTTGGTACGACGCGCCAGAAAGTGTGGGTCTTGGTAGTAACTTGCGTGTGGAGCCGTGCCGTAAACCTGGAAAACATTTTGCAGGCTAATGTAAATGAATTTTGAGGGCATTGCAACGTCATGTTTTCGAGTATGGTGTATGTCATACCTCCACGGCTGACCTAGGTAGTCAGATAACGGAGAGGTTTAACATTTAGAGGAACTTTCTGGATGATTATGAAACTTCTAAATATATCGAAGAGCATGGAATTAGGAAATTGAACTTCATCCAGTTCGGTAAAGGGAACAGTGCTCTGGGATCCTTGGTGGAATCTTGTGTAAAGGCCACAAAACGGCTCATTTATAAATCTGTCAAGCACACTATTCTAACAATTTTTTATTTTCAGTTTCTCATCGCCCACGTCGTGCACCTTGTTAACAGACGACCTGTTGCCTTCAAAGAAAGTCTACGAACAAATGATGACCTCGATGTTGCTCCCATAACTCCAGAAATGATCTTGCATGGTCATGAACTACCCTCGGTTAACGTTGTTCCTGCTTTACAGCTCGAGAATCGGACAGATGACCCAATTTATGAACCGGGGGTGGGTACGCCTACCGATATAGAAAGGGTTTTATAGGTAAACTCTGGGCAGTCAGGGAACTCTTTTTGGACTCGTATCATTCAGAATTCCTACACACTTTGGTCAATCAAGCAATCGATCGGAAACGGCGTTATGAGCCTGTAGCTCATCGGCCTCTTCAAGTTAGAGACGTGGTGCTTTCAGCCGAAAAATACACAAAAAGACCTTCCTTCCCTTTAGGTATTGTAAAGAGAACTGAAAAAAATTCCGTAGGAGAGACGAGTGCGGCAAAAGTGAAGAAGGGTTCTTCAGGAGACAAAGTGTATCGCCACGCTTCTTCACTAATTTTACTCTTAACTAACAATCAGGATGAACCTGTCAGAAACGGAACTCATGTCTTTAACTGAGAAATTTCTCATACAGAGAGAGCTGAGCGGCCCAAACGTAATGCTGCGGTTGCAGCTCTTGGACGTACCCGTTCTCTATTTGAGAATAGCATTGCATAACCTGTATAAAGTTTGTACATAAGTTTTCGTTTACTATACTGAATTTGTTCGTTTGTTATCCTTGTCCTCAGCGTTAAACTTTACTGAAGCCAGCCTTCGCTGGGGGAGTGTGAAGAATTCCTGCATTATAGCTCCAAGCACTAGAATTAAGGTAACTTTAAGGGGCAATGGTTAAGGCGATAGCTAAATGAATTTGCGAGATTAAATTTAATAAGTTATTTAAATTACATTGAAATAAAAGAATTACAATAAAACATTTTTGAAGAAACAATTTGAGTGAAACCTCGGAAATGCAGTCACTTGTTTCACACCTCCCCTCTGACTAGCACAGTTGTGGCGTACTAGAACCAACTCTCCCTTTCCACTACTAACTTGTGTGGAAGCTCCTCTTATTCCGCACTTCTTCATCAGATCACGCAGAGAAACCACCTTATCTGCATGTCCCCGACTCGACATTACTTCCGTATGAATGATCGCCACTTCGCTGGGCTGGTGGATTGTGTGTGCGCACATATGCTTTCTTCCGCCCCCTTCACCCCATGCGCCTCAGAGACTATATAAGTTTACTGCCCCTCAGGCATAGGGCTAATCGATTGCGTCCGAGCACCTGTAAACCTCCATGTAAACCTTGCCTGTCTTCGTTCTCGCCAAGTAAACGTATCTCAGATGATCAACGTTTCCATTCCTTATATGTGGTGGCCAGAGATTCGACAAACTCACGAAAAGGTTCGCCTGTGAAAATTAAGAAGAAGTGAAGAAGTTGCGGTAACAATTGATGACCGGAAGCAACTGCGACAATAGAATCAGAGAACTCCACTCGTCTGTCCTGAGAATCAGCTTCAAGATACCGTATTCAGCTCTACTCGAAAACTCCAGAACAGTACAGCTGTCGAAGTGGGAGGACACTTTTTACTCCGTCCGAACGAAAGTCCTCTTGTTTGATGCAGGAGAGGACCTAGAAGTAGTCCTCGAGCTAAATTTTGGTGAATTAACCAACGACGAGTAATCGATAGAGAAGTTCGGCTACGTCGCAAAGCTACATCGTAAACAGCTACACTTACGATAACATCTACATCTGCGGTTCCAGAGTACGTCTACATCTACATCTGCGGTCCCAGCGTGCGTCTACAGCGGCGAGCGACTTCAAATACTTCAAATCAGCACATAGGAGTTAAGTAAAAGATTATGAACAAGTCGTTCAGCTTATTTTACAAGTGCAGTGCTTGGCAGCCTGTGCAGACAGTGAGTTAGTTTTTTTGCTTGGTTAGAGGCAGATTATTTTTTTTCACGTCTCAAGGCCATGAGCTTCTAGCGAGCAATATGCGTTAGGCTTTGCGAGAAGCAGTGCTGGCAATAGTCAACTGAAGCGGTGCAAGATTAGCTATGGCATTTGGAAGTGAGTGCTGTTTTTGTTGACGGTTTCTTTCATTATTTCTTTAAAAATTTTTGTGTCTATTGTGTTATTTTCTGGTGTGTTAAATTTATGTATTTTTTCTGCTGGTGTATGAATTTGTGATGTTTAGGGTTGGGAAAAATTGAATTGATTTAATAGTAATACTGTGTGTCTGACTCAGACTCGGAAGAGTTTATTAGGTCAAAAACGACCAAGACGAGTAGAGGTCGTGTCTCAGTACCACGCTTCCGTGCTGATAGTGATGCAACAAGTAGAACTACGGTCCCAGCTATGTCTGAGCCTGCGGCTAGCGGGGCGGTTCGCCAGAATACGACTGCTACGACTAATAGCTCAGTTTTTGCGAGGGAGATCACCGCGGCCATGCCGAGAACGGGAACAATACTTTCCAATGCGGAACTACCGCTTTTCAGAGGTCGTAGGCGTCGGGAAGATCCCGAATTCTGCGAAAATAAATCGTTTAGAACGCACGTCAGTAATCTGCGAGCGTACGTGACATTATTACCCGATGTAAACTCTGACAGTGCCAAGAAAGAGCTTTTGGTGAGGTTGGCCAATAAGCAGGTAGGAGATTTCAATTCAATAGTTACAAAGTTAGTAAATTCTGATCTACAATATTCCTTTGAGGATGTATTCAAAATTTTGGACGACATATACGTCACCAAAGGCGCGAAGTCTGTACACGCCTTAGCTGGTGACTTGAATAAGCTTCAATTCATCAGAAGTGATAGTTTAGCCCTTCACTGCATGAATTATTTTTGGAAATATTCAAAAAATTTTACATGCTTGGAAACTCGATAATAGACATCCTTTTAACATATTAAACCATAAGATATATATTTCACTTATTTTTTAGTGTATTTTTTATCATGTATCATAAACGATACAACACGAATATCATGTCTTGAAGCATGAGGTATGAGTCGTTTCTGACACCTATACGACAAACTCCATTTATAAATTAATTGACTGATTTAAATTTTTTAATCCCTAATTGATCTATTAGAACACATAATCAGTCCAAAATTTAAAAAATTATAATCGTTCTCCATGTAACATTTTATCAACAAGTCTTTTTAGGTTTAGCGAAAGCGAGCACTGAAAAAATGTAGTTCTTCAAGTATCATTGAAATCAAATCTTCAGTGAACAAAAACTTGAAGCAATCGTATAAGGAGTCTCTATTTTTTTATTTCGATGGTTAACTCATTACTTCCCTTGAATCTTACGAGCTCATCCAGTATCTTGAAATTTTTCTTCTTCTTAAAACCATTTCTAAATGAGCTTACTCCTTTTGAATCACTATTCACAATTTTCACAGGGGTTAGATTCGTTTTACAAATGAAAATGCAAGTTTCGTTTGGGTTCAGAGTGGTATCGTTGTTTTCAGTTGCTGTTATTGATTTTTAAATCTGTTCCTCTGATTGTTCGACTCCCAAACGAGCTTCAACTTCTTCTACATAGATCAAATTCCAAGTCCAAATCTTCATCCAAATCCAGTCAATCTTCACTTTCCTCTCACCCCCCCTCCCTCTCTCCATCTCCATGATGAGGGCCCTGATTTCTTCTCGTGAAAATCCACTGCGAGTTTGAATTTCTGAAAATAAAAATGAATAAACATTTGTTTTTATAAAGATTCAACACAATATTATTGTATGATACATTTTACTTAACACTGACAGTTTTTGGCAAAATTGTTAGGGTAGACAAATGTGCAAATGTTGCGCATCTATCGTGCATTCGATATTATTAAAAATAAGAGTAATTTTTAAGAATATTGTTTCAGTGTATTTTTGGATATGTGTTTTAATATGTAACAACAAATAAATAGTATAGTAAAGCTAAAATTATTCATGGTTATGAAAGAAAACATGGGTTTGTTTCATTTACGACACAAATTTGGTCCAAGTAGAAATATACAGCAAAATCGTGTTGTATCATATATGAAACAAACTGAAAACTATGCATAAAATATATATTTATTGGACTTATTCTCAATGTTTCTCATCATAGAATCAAAGTAATATTACTTATGCACAAACCCAAATTTATACTCACCAATAAATTGCATGATATGGCTGCTATGCCAAACATAATGGTAATGCTGCAGCTACAGCCACACTCGGCAGTGTTGGCGTCCAAACTGAGCTTCACTGCAGGAGGCCGTCTGCATCGAGCACGCACCATCCGCGTTCATTTTGTGGACAGTATGTCTCGTTTGCGTTACAAACCGTAGAAATGCTCCTATCTCTGTTAATCATTTCTATATACAGCATTATTAGGTGTGTATCATATTCGACACACCATGCAGTGAAGGGTTAGGCTCAGTTAGTTACCGCTTTTGCGAAGATACGTAAACTGTTGGAGCATTTGTTGAATTCAGTCGCAATAGCGTGGCAGAGGCACCCTTTTTCAGGGCTAGTGCAAACCAACCCGAATTAAAAAGATTTGTGGGAGACAATATTGACCTGAGTCTCGCAATCACCGTGTTAGCGAAACGTTCTCGAAAAAAATTTTCGATGCGTCGTTCAATACTTCGGAGGAGTTATTGGCACGAATATTTGCCGCGGTTCGGAATCACCCCGAAAGTAAACCAATAGTTACGACTCAGTACACGAACAGAGTTGGTTTTTTTTCAAAACTAAATCAATTACCGCAAAGAAAGGATGTTAATGTGAGGGTACTTTATAGCATCTTTTTTCGTTTCATTATAAGATTAAAAAAAAAGGGCCAAGGTTTCGAAGAATGTCATAACTTTAAAGAACATTATTTTTTAATCTTCTTATTCTGGTCTTAAATTGCTCTTCTTACTTTCTTACTCTCGTGAATACATTATGACAACACTATTTTGGCTAGTTAACTTTTCGTACGGCTCCACCTATGTTGAAAATGTCACGGCTAGCATTGTACAACAATCCTTTTCATGTCTTTGACTCCGATGAACTCATTACGCCAGCACTTTTAGCGTAAGAACTATCATGACAATTTTTTGTTTTGTTAGAGTGAATATTATGTTCTTTCCGAAGCTCACCCCTTGGCACAGTAGAGGATGCGTCCGTGTGAAAAATTGTCTCAAATCCCGACTGTCTACCTCATAGTTCTAGACGCAAAACAAATCAAATCTGCCCATTTTACTTCTAACATCAATCCCTCACACTCGTCTCACTAGTTCCTATGTTCTTATGCTCATAATTCAATACGAGTACGCACTAACGAGAGGGTTTTCAGCAATGCGTCACATGAATGATGCTTTTCTTAGTCACCTGTATTTTAAATGCATTACCTGAATCCGACTACCGCGACAATGAGGAACTCATTTTTTCGTGCTTTTCTCCGAATCATGTTTTCGACAATTATCATGTATATTACGATAACCATGTATGAATAGCAATTAAGGATCTAAATCATTTGTCACAACACTTTATTACCATGGGTATTACGATAACCATGTATGAATAGCAATTAAGGGTCTCTGTGTTAAGGTATTTAAAAGTGTTTTTTGCTTTCATTTCAATTTAAATGCGCGCAAACGAATACATTTTTCAACTAAGCGTTACGAGAAATGTGTTCTATTAGTAACTTATATTTCAAATGCACTGTCAAAATCAGATTAGGCAAAGGAAAGGAACTCATTTTTGATGTGCTTTTCTATCAATCATTTTTTGATTCAACATTTTACACGAGTATTACGATACCAATGTGTTATCAGATAAGGATGTTTAATGTTATGGTGTTTTAAAAACCAATGTATCAACATTTCATGTTATACTTTATTTGAAATGAAATGTTTTTCTTTTCTTTTCTTAATATAAATGAAAGAGCAAGATAAGCTACCTTAATCATTTAATTATCTAAGGTATATATTCGAATAAAACCTAATTTCAAACGTTTCGGCCACACGCCATCATCAGTGATAAGAATTCTGAAAAGTACAAAGTAAAATGTAAAAATAGACTATTTTACAATGACAAATCTAAAAACAAGCTATAAAATTATGTTAAATGCGATTATCTATTTACTATGGCTAAAGGAAATGAACTAAGAGTGTTGTTTAAACCCGGCTTAAGTTTAAAAATGTACAAGGACTCTAAAATGCGCATATCTGTATTAAACTGTGATTTTGCTAAGATTTAAAATCGATTTATGGAAATTGCATTATCGCACTCATCAGAGTGCTCTCGAACGGCGGAAAATGGGGGCTTTGATAAAATTGACCCTGTTCTAAAGCTCCTACCAGAATGCTCGCAAACTCGAGTACGAAGAGTACGGGATGTACATCCAATGTACTCTGATGCACAACGTGCACAACTAAACTTATAAACAAGAGTAGCTTGCATTCCTCGAGTTGCATTACTCGAGTTTGCGAGCATTCTGGTAGGAGCTTTAGAACAGGGTCAATTTTATCAAAGCCCCCATTTTCCGCCTTTCGAGAGCACTCTGACGAGTGCGATAATGCAATTTCCATAAATCAATTTTCAATCTTAGCAAAATCACAGTTTAATACAGATATGCGCATTTTAGAGTCCTTGTACATTTTTAAACTTAAGCCGGGTTTAAACAACACTCTTAGTTCATTTCCTTTAGCCATAGTAAATAGATGATTGCATTTAACATAATTTTATAGCTTGTTTTTAGATTTGTCATTGTAAAATAGTCTATTTTTACATTTTACTTTGTGCTTTTCAGAATTCTTATCACTGATGATGGCGTGTGGCCGAAACGTTTGAAATTAGGTTTTATTCGAATATGTACCTTAGATAATTAAATGATTAAGGTAGCTTATCTTGCTCTTTCATTTTTATTACGATTGCTACGGCTCCCTGATGACTTTTATGTTTTCTTTTCTTGTAGTGGACGTGAATAACGAGTCAGAAGACAACGCTGACGTGCAAGAATCTCTTCAGGAAAGCGAAATATTTTACGGAAATTAGCGTAGCCGCTGTTTCCCGGGGCGCAAGTCGTATCCCCGATCTTGGCTGAGAAATCCTAGAGTGAGAAATAATAACTTCAGCGGTTATGTAGGAGATAGGGCAATAGGATCCCTTGAATGTCACACAGTGCGAGCAGAAAGCTCGGGTCGAGCTCCCCAAAACTTTGCAGTTAGAGCGAGAGGGTCTCCTTCCTGTAGTTCACGCAACGTTTCAGGTCATGTCGAAGCCAACTGTCGATCCCGAAGAGATCAGAGCAAACCTAGAGGATCTATTGGTACCTGCTTTGCTTGCGGGGGGAGCATTTCGTTCGAAACTGTAAAGCGTCAGAAGATGAAGTTAGGCAGTATCGAGCTCACTTGCGTAGGTACAACGCAAACAGAGGCATCAATAGCCGGGGCAGGCATGAGTTGCACTAAACTGAGGATCTCGAAAGAGAGAATGATTTTTTAAGCGAAACGTAGGAGGTAAAGGTAGGAGCGAATCGATTAGCCCTTTGCCTGAGGGGCAGTAAACTTTTTTAGCCTCTGAGGCGCATGGGGGAAGTGAGCATAAGAACGCAAATGTGCGCACACACAGGATGACTTTGTTACGGGACAAGGGTTATCCATTGTAGCAGCAAGTGCCTGGTATATTTTGATCGGCGAAATTACCCTTTCATCTGGAACTTCAGCTGGATCTCAATTGTATCTACACGTGCCTGGTGGTTAATCAACCAAGGTGTTAATTCGTCTGAAAGCTTCAGCACTTTAAATTCATCAGGCATGAAGATGTTCAAATAAAAATCTACGCTGGAAGGACGGGATCGCGGAGTGGACGGCAACGCCAGGATGTCGCCCGGAGGTTGGTCTAGTGCCTCGTTGCAATTGGGCTGTTCGGGGACGGTATGAACTTTTTGGTGAATACTTTTAATAATACATCCGCTTGTTAAAACTATAAACTTAAAACTTTGGTGTTAAACCTATAAGCTTTGCTGTTAAACCTATAGACTCAAAACTATGGTGTTAACCCATAAACCCCAAACTTTGGCGTTAAGCCTAATGTTTGCTATCTAAGTAGTAATTTCAACTGTATTTTGAGGAAACTCTGTAAATTACGTTGACAGTTCGCTTTTTCACGCCTATACAGGATGGACGATGCCCCGACAGGAGGTCGGGCATGGTATTGAACTGATGAATGCTCCTGTTTTCTGTTCGGGTGCCCGTTACGGCTGTTTACGATTTTTGATCGTTACTTTTCTCTTTCCGGAGTAAAACTTAAAATTTCGCTCAAACCTATTTTTAAACCCTTTAAAATTTTACAATTTTACTGAATATTGTACATCCCGTTTCAATCGAGCAAGGTTACGACGCACGTCAAAAGTCTGCCTGGAAATATGCCAGTTCCAAATGAACGCTTCCAGATCGTATACGGAAACATCTTCAGACACCTGCCCGTATCTCAGAATTGTCGGTATCTGCTTACGTGCATTGATTGTTTCACAAGGGGGTACACGGCTACGCCGATGACGAATTGTACGGCAGAAATATCTGCCCGGGCTTTTCTGCAGGGATGGGTGTCCTCGTTTGGAATCCCGACGACGATTATTACGGATCAAGGTGTACAATTCGAGTCAACGCTCTGGAAGAACCTCTCGGCAACTTTGGGCACGAAGTGACATCGGACTACAGCCTATCATCCGCAAAGCAACGGTTTATTGGAAATATTACATCGGCGACTGAAGGAAGCATTGAAAGCCACCGTAACGGATGCAAACTGGGAGGACGCCTTGCCCCTTTTACTTCTAAGCATCAAAGAAACACCACACTCAGATTTTAACATTTCATCGGCTGATATGGTGTGCGGGCAAACGTTACGTCTCACCGGAGAGCTACCTGCAATAAAGAACGAAATTTTACCAGTGGTCGAATTCCTGCAGAGGCTACAAGAGACAATGGCGCGGTTACAGCTAGTATTTCCAAGACAGCGGGCGTCGACAAATATCCAGGTCCCAAACGCTCTGCAAACGGTAACCAACGTTTTCGTTAAACATTGGGGAGTCAGAAAACCGATGCAGAGACCAGACGACGGCCCTTTTCGTGTGCTACAAAGGACTCCCAAGTACTTCACTATTAACATACAAGGAAAACCTACCAATATAGCAATTGACAGGGTGAAAGCAGCGCACCTACCCGATAACAGCGAAACAAAAACGGAGCAGATGGAACCAACAAGCGCGACAGTAAATGATGACTACAAAGGAGTTCCCTTTCCTGCAGAAGAAACACAAGAAACGGAGCAGACCGACCTCAGCACAACAGCCCACGACAGCTTGGCGGAAAACACCTATGTTTCGGCCCTGGTGGCTCCTAGACAAGGAACTGAAATAAAATCTGGTAGAAAAATCTACCCCTACTGAGATACTCGGAAACTTGAAAACAACGGAGAGGGGGGGGGGACACCTGTGGGGGTCTCATCAACGTGTTCGCTTGTGCACCCCCACAAAAGCTTCGAGGCGCCATCCCGCGCAACGGCGGGCTTCGAGGCACCAGCCCACGCAACGGCAGGCTTCGAGGTGCCACCCCACGCAGCGGCGAGCTTCGAGGCGCCACCTAGCCACCAGCCAATGGGGACGCGTGTTCAGGGAGTTACCGCACTCACCAGGTCATATATAACGGGGTGCAGTAGCAGCTTGGCCAGCCGTCTCACCGTGGCTCCGATGTTCATACCACGCACCGAAGACGCTCCTAAAGCTACAGTCTCAACTGCCTCTGCCGTCGCTTCGCACTCAATACTCCCTCTACCGCCATCCGTGCTACCACTCTACATCGGCTGACTGTCCTCCAAGACGTATCTTAGTGCATTACTACATGACAGCAATCTTTTCCTCGTGTGCCATTACTGTCGGCGATATTCTTCATTGTACGGTATTTATTTCCAGTTGTGCTGTCTTACCCTGTCGGGTTCGTTAATACATCAGGCACTCGCTTCGGGCATTGACATTCATAGTCCTTAGATATTCATGGTCTGGCTGGAGCTTGAAGAAGACTCCCTCTGGCCACTTTACGCTCCGGGCAGACTATGAATATCTAAGGACTTTGAATATCAATGCCCGAAGCGAGTGCCTGAGGTATTAACGAACCCGACAGGGTAAGACAGCACAACTGGAAATAAATACCGTACAATAGTGTGCAAGAACATAACTTATCCAGGCAATTTTCGGCGTAGGACACCAATAAGAGTGCTTGTGATGGAGTGAGCAGCTGTTAAGTAGTCTGCAAATGTCTTTGGAACGCCTTATATAAGAACGAAGGACCGGATGTGGGTTTGAACCGGATGTGGTGCATAAATAAATGTGAGGCGTAGCGTAACCAAATGAAGAGGGCATTACCGGATGTTGGGCATCACCGTATGTGGGGACGCAATGTAGCCGGATGGGCGAAAGGAATTTTAGATTTTTAATGATTTAACTGTCATCAGAAAGATATTGACTTATCAGAAAAGTAATAGGCTTTATTTCTGGGTACCACAGGCTCAACTGATGGGGAAAGGACGCCATTAACTAAAAATTGGAGATAACACTAGAAGGTGGTCGTTGGCTGCACACAAGATCCGCTGCGTTAAGACAGCATTTGCTCGTCTACGTGTTGGGTACTCAAAGCCTTGGTCACACCATCACCACTTCAATATTGTTAATGATCCCAATTGTTCTTGTGGTGCTGATGAAAATTTTGACCACCTCTTATTTCACTACCTTTAATGCACTGCAAAACGTACCATTATGGAAAATTCCTTGATCCTATTAAATGTACCTTTCTGATAGAAAATTTACTTGACGGTGGCCCCTATATAGAACTCGCCCAAAAACTAATTTTTAAAATAGTTGTAAACTATCATCTATAAGAAAAACTAAAACCATCTGAAAACTTGTTAAAATTTTAACATTGCAGAAAATTGATAGAATTCTCAGACTGGCACTATACAGAAAAATCTCCTGTAGCTTCATTCAGCCTCGGTGCTGAACTTCGGAGCAACCATCAACAACCCTGAAGGCGTGGGACTGCATGGAATCATCTCCGAAGCTGCAATAAACTGGAAGAAGCAAGAGAAACTTTGATCACATACGGTGAGCATTGTGAAGACAGGAAGTACGAGGGGAAACTGGAAACAAATACCGGAATACTCAATTTTTGTACATTTAAAACGAACTTCAAATCAAACAGTTCTAAATCCTTGAACTTGAACTTGAGGTTGAGGGCCGACAGCGTCGGGGCCTTTGTAACGGCCTACAATTTAATTCCCTCCGTAATACTCATTTGTGAATACAATTCCCTCCACAAAATAAGAGTACAGTGCTTGACTGCCTGTGTACCATACTTGTCTAATTAACTACTCAGGATCCACCAATCCTTGTCACAAGCTGCTATTGAACGGCATCACTAGGATAACCAGTACGTCAAAATACCATCCCCAGGCATGGTGGGTCATTACAGCCCACTCTACATGACTGGCTAATTTCAGTCACTGTCTCTTACTCCAAGCACGTACAAGAAAAACTTTCATAGCATCAATTATACTCAAATTAAACTCCTGATCCAATCCAGCAAGACATCTCATACCACGATCATCTTCAGGACATCTGGTATACAACGTTTAGGCACAAAATGTTAAATTGTTTCCTTCACTCCCCTACCACAGAGCAAACATCATTTTTTTATTCTCACTCCACCTCCATGTGCGTCTATTCACGCTCAATGCCTTGCACCTCACAGAAAACATGAGTTGTCTTCCAAAACTTCCATCATAGAATAACTCACATTTAGGTACTTCCTTTCGTATATACCGATTAGTGCAGGCTTTCGCGTCATGCTAAGCATCCACTTATTCAAACCATACTCTTTTGTTTGCCTCTCAATTTTTTTTTTCCACCTCTTGCAGTCCCTCTCTGGTTCTTCACCTCCAACATTCATTAAAAGCCAGTCATCCACACGTCTCCCAATTCTAACACGAATAACTTTTTGTTTACTTAGTTTCCTTGCATGCCCCCAACATATTTTTACCAATAGCATACACTCGGATTCCATTCAAAAATATGCTTTACCCACCTGCTATTCTGAATTCTCTAAATTATTACCTTATAATTCAACACAGCTTCCATCATTCGTTCTGAAATTAAGCGCCACCCTAGGTCACCTCTAATAGCTTCTGTAGCTGTCCATTTTGGGGCACCCAATGCAAGCCATCCTACCTTATTTTGTATCACATCCAGTCTCTCAAGGTCACTTTCATTCCACGCTAGGGCATTAATACCATACATGACACTAGGTACTGCAGCGTACTTCCACATTCCTCTCACACTTTCATACTTGTTTGCTCTTTATCTGGCCACACTATTTAACCGTCCACTCCACTGCATTGCTTTTGCGATTTTCTTACCCTTAGTTCTAGTGCATACATCTTTACTTATAATCCAACCTAGATATTTGTATTCTTTTGTTCCACCTATTCTGATTTCTCCAATATTCCACAGTCTATCTATATCAGTCTAATCCCTATTCATTACCATAACTTTACTTCTATTCGCACCAAAGTTAATATTGAAATCTGTTTTATATCCATTCACAATGTCAAACATCCTTTGTAGTTCATGCCTGGATTCACCAACCACAACCTATCAAATTCTATCAAAGGAAGCAACAAACATCTCAGTTTCTCCTCACCAACTTTCAGTCCTAAGCCACTCATTCTCAGTCAAACTGATATTTCTTCTGTGTACAATCCAAACAACAGTGAAGACGGAGTACAGCCCTGTCTCACTCCTCTAACTGAAACTGAATGAAGGCTCCGTTTTGCTATTTAACCTTCATGATTATTAGTCAATAATTTGATGCTCTGGCGCATGGCAAGGAACTAAAGAAACACGCGGCAAGGAATTTAGTTCATTCGTTCCCAGTGCCATTCAACACACACTAATAGACATGAACAAGCGTGTGCGGCAGCGCCTACTCATACTTATGCGTACGAGAACAATATGACTGTTGTAAACTAAGAATAAGTTTAGGGCAAGCCTTACGTGCCCTCGTAGCATTCGTGTAGAGTCTACCACAAACGTTAGAGTCTAAAATTATACATCTTGCGATCTTGCTTCTTTGCATTGTTAACTAGAATAGATTCCTGCTGAAAATGAGCATTGTTTATTGTTTTCATAAGTTGTGAATATTTAACTTTCGTACGTCTTTCGTAGGTATTCAAATGTATGTCTTTTTCTTCTTTTTTCAGATCAGTCAGTAAATAATTTTAAACTATTGTTCTCGTACGCAAAAGTATGAGTAGGCGCTGCCGCACACGATTGTTCATGTCTATTAATGTGTGTTGCTATGACCGGCGCGCCAAATTTCGACCACTCGCGCGAACACAAACTTAAACACAGTCTTTCTCCCTAAAAACAGGGTAAAGAAGGGTAGTTTTGGAAGACGCATGGAAAGCGCTCTAACTTTTGAAAGAATGCATCGATCTGCTTCAAAATACTTTCAAATGAAAGAACAAAACATTTTCTATTTCCCATATTGAAATCACGACCGCCACCCTAACGGTTTTCTGGAAAATACAGAAGTTTACCGATAAGCCTTTCCGACTCGCGCGTCGTCCAAAAACAT
>JACJUY010008126.1:1996-24322 GCA_014220935.1 Platorchestia sp. MABIK
TGCTGTCATTTCTCTTTCTCCTTCCACTTGCTGTCATTTCTCTTCCTCCTTCCATTTGCTGTCATTTCTCTTCCTCCTTCCACTTGCTGTCATTTCTCTTCCTCCTTCCACTTGCTGTCATTTCTCTTCCTCTTTCCACTTGCTGTTTTTCTCTCCACTTCCTGGTCTTCCCTTTCTTCCTCTTGTTGTCAGTTGATCCCTTCTCTTTAACATTAAAATATACTCATTTTAGGTGTTCACTGTTCCATGTATGGGAATTTGCGCTCTTTCGGGGAGAGTGTGGCATCCCGAGCTGAAGCTTAGGTAGGCTTCCGTTTGTTGATGTAGAATCAGTTTTTTGTTCTGTTACGTACCTTTTTAGATTCTCCACTGCCTTGTTTCTCAACACCGACTTCTTTCTCCTTCAACTTTTATTTTGTTTCATTACCTTCTTTCCTAACTTATCGTTTTTATGTGCACGGAATCTTGTGTGGAAACACGCCTTGTGTTTTAATTCTCCGTTTCTTTTATTCCATGGTAAATGGTGCCTTCCTCCTTTTTTCGCGTTAGGACACCTTTGTTGAGGTTTGGGAGGCTTTAACTAACAGAATTTAATTTTAGTATCAGCTGAGTCGCGGTGTGACACTGGTTACAAAATTTGATAAATTTGTGCATTACCTCTTCTTGTAAATTTGAAAGCCGTTCCTTCTAGTGTTTCTGGCATTTATTTTGTACCTCCTTTCGCACTCGCTGTGCTGGCTTTAGGTTACCTTAGCTATAGCTAAACCTTGGGGACTTCTGCTTTCGGGCCCATTTTCTTTCTTTTATGCCTTCTTTGCTATTGCTTCTTTGTTTTCTCTTTATCCTAACCTGTTGATTCTATGCACAGAGTATCCTGTGTGTGTGGCGCACTTCGTGCGTAGATTCCTGTAGTCCATGCTCTCTTGAGATCACCTTTGTTGTGGCTGAAAGTAACTGATTTAATGATAACAATTGCAGTGCTGGCACATCTGGGACCTGGACGGCCGGGGCTACCACCGCGGCGTGTGGCGGCTGCACAAGAACGGGTCCCCGCTGCTGGTGGTCGGCAGTCCGCACTCTCCCTACTCGTGCGTGTGGGCGTGTGTGCTGCATGTGTGGCCGTGTGGGCTGCGTGTGTGGGCGTGTGTACTTTGGGTATAGTAACGTGTGCTGCGTGTGTGGGCGTGTGTACTTTGGGTATAGTAACGTGTGCTGCGTGTGTGGGCGTGTATATGGTAACATACATACCTTGTGTTGTATTCCATTTAGTGTATCATGATTTGCGTAATCGAAATTAGTCTTTAACTTTTACTCCTGTGTTGCCATTAACTGTACTCAGGTGCGCTGGTTTCCATGATTTAAGAAGGAAGCTCAAATTATGAAATCTAAACCTGCGAGCACACACTCCCCAACTGCTGGGGCATCGAAGCATCGATAAACGGAGAAAATCCCTCTTTGTCGTTCAACTTAGGAGTTCTTCCTTTTAAATTGTTAGATGTTAGACTGATAAAGAATGACGGAAGGAAAGTTATATTCAAGAACGGATTACTTCCGAGGAAGTGTACCGTCTTCAAATCTTGAAAGCCTCCACACTGCGACCAGCGATAACAGCTTGGTCATAAGAAAACGATTTCTCAAGTTTCTGTGAATCTATTTCCAGAATTTTTTTACGGAACATCTGGCACGTCATGGTAACATCGTTGTGTTTGTTTACATTGTGCGGTGTATCGTTGTTCGCTGTCATTTGCGATTTTTCTGTTTTCTATGAGACTATCGAAAATAGCTTTTCATATCTGCAACACCAATGGGATGTGATAAAGCCTTAACCGAGGATGAAAACGTAGTTAGGAATCTGCAAAAAGTCCCTCTCCTGATGCTATTACTGAAAAAATAGGTCGCCATGTCGACACTGTGAAAAAATTTCAGAAGGACCCATCATCATGGAAGAAACGTTCAGATGCCAAAATTTCCAAGACTGAGAGTGATTGGGATTTGAGGAATAATAATCGTCAGCTCTACTCCGAATGCCATTTTTGGGACCATAGGTTCCGTGCTAGCTCCGCTGAAAATGCCCTCTTTTACTTAAAGCAACAAGGATTTGAGGATGGAATGGCCAAAGAAATATTTGAAGATGAACATGAGCCTCATTCTGTTCACGGATGAGACCCGAGCAACCCTTGATGGATCTGACGGCTGGGCAAATGGTTGGGTGCATTCCGAGAGTGGGCGTCGTCAGCGTTTGAGGCGTCAACAACAGGGTGGAGGAGTCATGGTATGGGCAAGGATCATCGGGGATAGACTTGTTGGTCCTATAGAGTACTCGAAGGAATAAAAGTGACATCTGCTTCCTATTGCGATCTCATGAAAGAATCTCTTGTGCCATGGTTTGATGGCTTACCTCTTTCACTACTACGGACCTTCGTGTTTATGCATGGTAACGCTCCCTCCCACTCTGCTCATGCCACCCAAGCATTTCTAGCGTCTTTGGGCATCCAAAGTGAAAAGTTGGTGATTTGACCGCCATCTTCCCCCGATTTAAACCCGATCAAACACTTTTCGTCTATCATCTAACAAGACGTTTATGCCGATGGATGTCAATTTACGTCGAAAATAGCCTTATGGGAAGCTATCAATACTGCAGCAAGAGCAGTCCCATCTGCCGCCATTAATAAATTGACTGATTCTATGACCACGACACTTTTTAATGTAAAAACTGCTTAGCGCTCATGGGGGTAAATAGTGAAGTTGTTCAATAAACGTTTTCTTGTCTTTGCAAATATTCGCCAAATTTACTCCGAATTTGTCCTTATTTGGTGTGATTACTCCTTATTTACATCAATAAAGATAAACATTTGGCTGTTTTCATCGGAAAGCTATCACCACCGGCCAGGTAAAATTAAGTGATTTCAGTATTTTTATTTTTTCCAAATACTAACATTCTCTTTCAGTCTACATTTTGCCTACAAAGTTGCCATAACGGGCCAAATGTTATGTAAAAATATTCAGAAATAGTTTCACAGTAACTTGAGAAATCGTTATTTTTGTGTTCAAGCTGTTATCGCTGGTCGTAGTATATTCATGTACAGACGTGTAATAGAATAAGCCAGAATAAAACAATCCAAATTAGAAAGAATAACCCAGAGATTTTGCATTTCGCCCATTTATGTTATCCATCTGGCAAAGAACTTCATTCTCGCTAGATCAGACGTTTGTGGTTCATGTGTACACGCTAATTAGGACAGGAGACGTTAATACTAAGTTTTGCTTGCAGTAACAAAAATTTTAGAACACTTTCCGAAGCTAAAAGCGTGTCGTCTACTTTCAGGAAGTCGGTTTGCACTCTGAAGTCAGGGAAATTTGAAGCAAAAGACGTGCAGAAGAAACCTAGAGAACTTTAAAAATGTTCTCTTGAACTCTGAGAGGTTATTCATTACGTGCCACCACCGACTCGGATGTGACTTTTCGATCATGTTCATTACCACGCTCAAAATTCAGTACTGAAAATGTTCATTCACCTGCGTTTCAGCGTCGGCGGAATATTTCTTCTAGTCTTTATACTTGGATAAATAACACACATTCCGCTTTTCAAAGCCCTCCTGGGTGAATAATGCTCAATTTTGAAATCCAACGTGTCGAACCGAAGATGTCTCAGTGAGCGAGAAGTTCGAAGCAACAGCCCTATGTTAGAATTGTGATATAAAGCCTGAGCTTAGAGGTGACTAACTATATCAAGATTTTTCGGGAATGCAAGCCGTTTGGAGTATCATGGATGTTTTTGTATAACCCAAGCATTTGTGTTTTCGCTTTCGTTTAAGTATAAACTCGAAATGACTTTGACGAAGAAATTTTTGACGTTCTGTTTGAGCATATTTTTAATGCTATTAAATCACTCATATCACTCATAGATGCGCTCCCAGTAATCAATTTTGCAAACATTTTCCGTACGATGAACGGTAAGTGATACTGCGATTTGTTCAATATGGCGCGTATTGAAAACAAGCGTGAATTACAGCTCATTTATCTAACTTTTCAGACATGGGTCCAAGTCATAAGGTACTCGAGATCGCCTCAAAGGAACCTACTACTTTGCACCATGTTCAGTGCACCTTGCTTTCTAAATCGTGTTAAAAATTAGCCAATCGAAATAAATTCTGAAAAAGACGAAAATTGTCTTGAACTTGTTTTAATAAAATGTATATTTTTTTCCATACAAGCGAAGTGCTGCACAGCAACTCGATTTGCTAATGGCTTATGAAGTATACATTGTTTGTAAATTTCAGTGTTATCTTCGTATAAACCTACAGATTTTATGTCAAACTTGTGCTTTTACTCAAGTAAATTACATGTATCGTTTATTTTATCCACTGCTGCAGCCCACCTTCAGTATTCATTCCATGCATTATTGAAATTATTGGTGTCTATTGCAGGAATTTCCAACCGAAGAATATCTCGTCTTTCGCTGCATCTCAGCCCAGGCGCTTGAAGGCGACAGCTGAGGTTGGAGACAACGAAATTCAGAAGAGATAACCTCTGTGCAGCTGCCCATCTGAAGTTAGCAACTGCAACGAAATGGTGTCTGTTGGTGCTGACACCAACACTTGTTCCCGTGTGCAGGTGATCACACTGCTGACACCAACACTTCCGGTGTGCAGGTGATCACACTGCTGACACCAACACTTGTTCCCGTGTGCAGGTGATCACACTGCTGACACCAATACAATACTACCGAGTTGACATCGTTTTATGAGAAACAAATGAACTGATCTGTGTTGTGTGCTTGTTCGTCTTGTAAGATGCCAAAATTTGGTGTTAGTACTTTGAGTGATGTTGAAGTGTCTCCAGTAATTTTTCAGATTACAGAAAACAGTAGTTCGTCCTCTGAACGGCGGACTTAGATAGAATTACTGTCCAGAATTGTATATTCTATTCCATTCTTTCAAGTTTTGCTTGCGCTAAAAAATTGTTGTCTTTGTTTAGATGAGGCTTTGAGCTACTGAAAAAATGCTACAAATAACTTTTCTGCCGTGCTGCTGGTGGGGTAGAAATTGAGCATGAAAGTTTTTTGCTGTGTATTAGGAATGTTTAGTTGTATCAGAATATTGTGTATTCTTGCTTAGAGTTGACCGTGGCTCGATGCAGGGTCCTGATCGGGATGAATTATGTGTTAAAGACAAATAATATAACGTTGCACAAATTTTCTGATGGTCACGAATTGAAGGGCTTTTTTGCTAGTTAATGTGATCGTTTTTTTCCTTCGCTAAACAATTCACTAAGCCAAATTTATCCAATTGCTTTATCAAATTTTTTTAATTTCAATTTAATAATGCTGTGGAGAAAATACCCTTAGAATTTCAGTTAAGTAGGGGTGTGAAACTTGTCTCTGACGCAGTTTGAAAAACAAAGAAAATGAAGGTCCTGAGCACGAAAATATACCCTGTTCTTATTTTTCTCTGGTCAACGAAGAATTAAATTCTAATGCAAAAGATATTGCTCTTCCATGCCTTTATATATTAATCACTTTATGGTTTGATGTAAAAACACTAAATACTTTTATGTAAGTGTAAATACCTTTAAATGGCTTAGAAATTATTTGAAATTTTGTTGCTTGCTGTTTAAAATACGTGCGGAAGCTTTTTGTTTCCTTTGGCTTTTATGAAAGTTTTTGAGCCTCGTTGAATTTATGCACAGTCCAAAAGCTTGTGATTTGATGCGATTATCGTTTGTTGTTATACCAATTTTCTCTAAATATGTATCCTTTTTCTTCTGTTGAGTTATGTGAGGTTGACAATCTGGACTTCATAAGTTTCATATTTGTGATGAATACATCGTAACCCCCCTTATTTGTCGTGCGTGGGTGAATACCCGAAAAATAGGGAGTGTTTGCATTTTAATTCAATTCCGTACCATCTCTTCTTCTCCAAGTATTAAGCTTCAACGAAATAAGTAAGAACTTGTTCTGTTTTGGAGACGCCATGTGTTGCTTCTAATACGCGAAATAACGGGTCATGATTAAGAGCCTTGAGGTATCGGTATTTTATACTAGCATAAAGAATGGCGTTCATTTCTATTTTTCGTTGTTCGTTTTCATGCGAGAAGGATAGAATTCATATTTCGCTCTCTCTCTCTCTATATTGGCTCTGAATCTCCCAGCTTTTGTGTGTCGGTTCCGTGGCCATCTTAGTAGCAAAAATATTTTTTCCAGCTTTGTTATTTTGTACCGTAGAAGCCGCTACATGGAACTGATCACCTGAAAGTAAGGTGGCACACTTAAAGTCTCTGTGTAGCGTTGTTTCTGCGAACTTTATGCAGACTAGTACAAGGTATTGACTATCCTCCAAATTTGGTTAAAATTTCCTAACGACATGAACTAATGCACCAATTGCTGAGAATCAACAGATACATGATGTGAAATGAGCCATAGATACAGCAGCGTAAGAAGAGCTAATGTTACCCACGCCTTATACTGGCGAGTTAACTCGAAACTCCACAAGGCGCAACATGTGGACCCTCCGATCAAGCACGACATTGTTCGACCTGATACCAAGTTGCGTAGTTTCGAAGCTAGCAAATTTTCAAGACCATAGTCCTGTTACATAGGACAAATGATCCAATAATGTTGATACATGCTATTAGTTTAAATTTGGCGTTATCTGAGCGTAAGCTGAACGAGGATATTTAGGTTTCAAATTACAGCATAAAACAACGAACTCGGTGATGGTGTTTGTCAGTGTGTTCTCTGAAAACTTGGCATTCATGACTGTGAAGGATTTGATGATCTTTCCTCTCTTCTGCCATCCAATATATATGAGCCATCCGACCTGGAGCATTTAAACCTGATACTGTGCATGGACTTCCGGACGCTAATTCAAGTGATGTGTAGCATCAGCTTTCGAATTGCGACTGCTTCCAGTTATATAAGTGGCTAAATATGGGTAGACCGCCACGGTTTGTTGCTTTGTGTCGTGTGTGTCCTGTGCTTATGAACACATCGCTCCATATTGCGTGTTTGTTGACTGATGTTCAGCGAAATGTGGTGTTGTTACTTTGTTAGTGTTGGTGTTGTTCTTTGTTAATATTGTGCTGTAATTAAAAACTAACGTAAATTGAGACTTCCACTTCTGGCACAGGCATCGAACTGAGAGACGTGAACGGTCCGATGGGTTAGCAATGAGTAAACTTCAGCAGAAAACAAGTATCTCTTCTTTGCAAATTCGGAAAAAATCGTCTGGGTTTATAGTCATAGTTCATTTGAAGATTGTGTTGTAATAAGAAGCGAAAGTTACGCACAGCCCCGATGGTCATGAACTTTAATTTTTTCGCGCCCACACTGGTCGGAGCGCATTCGGAGCGGTCGGTTCAGTGTGTCCGAGGGCGCGGCGCCAGGATCGCTGGTTTGGTGCTCCTTTTTTTTTTGAGTCCTCATCACGACACGCGATTGCGGATTATTTCGAAGAGCATTGAACGATGAAGTTCTGCACAAAACTTGACCCAAAAAAGTCACCGAAACTGACGATTTGCTTAAAGGGGATCGTCTATCCCCAAAAAGTCCATTATTTTCCGACGGATTTTTCAGAAATTTCCATTATAGGTGTAAATTGATGTTCCGATTCTCTTTGGTTGTGTGTTATGTATTTTTATTAGCAAATTGATTTTTTTCGGCAAAAGTGGAAAAATGGGTATTACGGAAAAGGCTACTTACGACTCTGAAGTTATAGAACATGCAACATGTTTTGTAGATAGCTAAATGTATTTTCTAAAAAGCGATTGCTAGGGTTTTTTGATATTTCGATTCGTTGATTCTAGGAATTTTTTCCCAAAAATGTCATTATTTTTGTAGTTTTCCCTTTTATTTCTCATAAAGTTTTTAAACTAAACAAAATTTTAAAAATCTATTACAACCGTTCTACAGGTCTTATTAAGCCCTATCAAGTGATTTATTTTTCATTCCTGTAACTTCAAAACTGTGGAAGGAGTAGCATATCAAAGAAGTTCATACAACGGTCCGGAGCGTTGCCACAACAGCCGTTATTAGCTGATGGCTCAGAGCAGCCGCAATCAATACTGACACTCAGTTACGTCATCATAATTTGCTCACTGAGTGTTAGAATGTTTCGGTCGAGTATGAAAGCATTTTGAAAGAGTCGGTGGAAAGATGGGTCGACGCTTACGATGAATACTGTGAAGATTTTTAACACTTTGTACTGTTATCGGCCATTAATCTTCTTTCTAGAAATGTATTTCATGACTTTAGGGATGTTTCCTGTTTCAGCTCAGCAAATTTTACACGTGTTTCTTTTCCTGGTCTTGACTTGGGGGATATACTGTGAATCATTTTTATTAATTTTACCTGCTATTGTACTTGGTTCTATTATAAATATTTCCCTCCTCAGGGGGATACTATTTTATGTATCTATAGGAATTAGCACTCCCAAGGGAAAAATAAGAGGTCCTGAGCTGAGAGTTAGGCAGTCCTTCTTTTTGTTGAAATAAAATGTTTTTTTTGTTGGGTTAAGGACCATCTTTTTTTGGTTCACTGCTGTCCTGTTTTTCAGTACCTCTGACTTTCTTCTTCAACTTTTATTTTATCTCATAACCTTCCTTCATATCTTACTGATTCTATGCGCATCGGATCCTTTACGGGAACACCCTTTGTGCATAGATTCCACGTTCCCTTTACTCCAAACTAAATGGTGCCTTCATCCTTCCTCTCTTTGAACATCTTTGTTGTGGTGAAAGAAGGGTAAAACTAATTTATAATCAATCAATCAATCTATATATATTTCTCTTATTCTTCGAAAGTGCGCACACAGGAGTCGAGTTTCTGCATATTGTTTCCGATTCGAATTATGGCTTCTCGATTCACAGATCTTTATGCACTCGTAGACGAAGTTTAAATTTACGGGTTTCATGGGATCAATCGAATTTTTTCCTAGAAATGACACCTCTTAGGCCCCTCCATCTCCTCTCTCTTAAAACGAAAGCTTTCTTATCTGGATCTTAATTTTTAGCGTTACTCTGGCGCTGTGTTGAATTTCTTGAACTTCTTCCAGGGTCGGGTGTGTGATGCATGCAGTCCTTGCAGGATTGCGTGTACGATGCATGCCTAATTCATTCTGAGGAATTGGTTTCTCTGCAGCAGCAGCACGAGCTGCTGCTGCCCTGTAATGGGCTCAGTTTAAAGGTGTTAAGTTTTTTTTATCTCTACTCGTTCCCTATTGTCTTTATGAGAACCCATGTTTCGAGACATTGTTCTAGTTCCTTCAGTTCTCATTGGAACTCAATGAGCTGCAATAAGCGAAATTTTTAATACTTCATCTATTGTTTTCGAAATCTCTCTCGAAAGCGAAGGGGAGTTCCCAATTGCGCCTAGCTCGAGACCCTGGTGGAAAAGAAACCTTGAATAACAATGTTAATAATAATTCTTCAGTTTCTTTTGTCTTATCGCACATTTTTTGGCGGTAAAAACGTTTCCTTCTTACAATTACGTGAACGTCAGAGTTTTTAAGTATAATTTTTGAGTACCTTTTGAAACCAACTAGGAATGAGAAGGAAAATTGTTTAATCTTGTGGAAAATGTCAATTTTTTGGTTCCGCATCAGTCCCGTAATTCAATAACGAACTTATACTACTTTCTCTTTAGTTGTTAATTTTAATCCATGTTCCGATCGTTAAAACACTACTCGGCATTGTTAACCTGTGATAATTTTATTGATCGTTTCCTATATCTATAAGGAGGCTGCAAAAAGCCGAATTATTGATGAACAAACAATTAGTATGGGTGAGGATTGACCCAGGATTTCGTAGTTCAGTTTCTTTCATTACATTTCGTTTTCGACGACCGACCATTTTATTGTACGTCGGTGCATGAAAGATTCGATTAGACTTTGAAAGCCATGGACTAAGTTTTTTAGTTCATTTCGAACACCTCTCAGTGGCATAGAACATAGAAGAGGTTTAGGTTAGTTTGGTTGGTCTATCTCACATTATTGGAACTGGCCATCTTCAAGAATTCTAATACGTTACCTCAGCTATCCATGGACCTTCGGTACTTTTGACTCCCGTGCCCCATTTGCTTGTTTTAGTTTTCATACCTTCGCAATCTCATTGTAGTTTTTCCTCTCCCTTCCTAACTTACGGTTTCTATGCGCAGGGTATCCTGTGTAGGATACCTTGTGTATTGTTCACCGTTTTCTACAGTCCATACTAAATGGTTCCATCTCTTTGTTCTCTTTGAGATTGCCTTTCTTGTGACTACGGAGCCTTAAGCGAATTTTAATAATGATGAGGAAAACATAGAACACCGCGACAAATTTTCGAGACGGAAGTTCCACGGAAGAAATCGATCGTTAATAATAGACCACCTGATTAAATAAACATGTTGTAATTGAGTCCATCTCTATTACTGAAGATGGCCATAAGGGCTCCTCATTAAGTCAAATATAATTGCATCGCTTTTTACAAGCGTAGTCATGAGCTTTATGGGCGATGTTGATAGAATTAATAGAGCTCGTCACTGCCCCGGGAAATTCAAAATGGTGCCTCCCTTCTTCCTCTCTTTGGAATGCCTTTGTTTCGGTTAGGAAGGCTTAAACTAACATCTAATCTTATCAGGTTATTATGTCAACAGAGCGGTATTTACATGAACACCGTTCATTATTACAGAGCATGAAATATTTTCAATTTTTCATTGAATTTTATTGACGAGTTTCACTGTGTCGGTGGAGTGATTACACCAACTCATATGTTGGCCGACCTGATTTTCTGTCTCGTGATAATTGTTAGTGTCCGGCCTCTCAGGGAAATACAAATATCGTATCTATGGGAATTAGCACTCCTAGGGGGAAAACCTGAGGGCCCTTTGCTGAGAGTTAGGTAGGCCTTCTTTTTGTTGAAAAATGTTTTTATGTTAAGGACCATCTTTTTTTCAGTTCACTGCTGTCCTGTTTTTCAGCACCTACTACTGTCTTCTTCGACTTCGATCTTGTTTCTTAATCTTCTATCTCAATTTATTGTTTCTATGCTCTTTCTGCATAGATTCCGCGTTCCCTTAACTCCATACTAAATGGTGCCTTCTTCCTTCCTTCCTTTCTTTGGATCGCCTTTGTGGCGGATAGGGAGGCTTAAAATAATCTAATCTAAACTTGTTAGTGTCCGAGTGATGAAGCGTTTTAATTTAGTCATTCATTTCGATCAAAGCATTTTATGATCTTGCATAGCTTTACGCTCAAGTAAATTCCCTTGAAATATTTCTGTGCGCCAAAACGTTTCATTTTGTTCCTTTATTCCCAATTGGTTCATTTTGTTTTATGTCTTTACATCGAAGTGTTTATTTTTCTGTAAAGTTTCGTGGTGGACGTAGTCTCGTGCTTAAAACTTTCAGCCATTCCTTCACGTCCAGTCAGAAGCTGACGGCCGACTGGCGATCATTTGTGTACTCAGTCAAGTAATTAGCCCTGGAAGCTTCGTCCTGAACTCCAACAAGCGATGCCTTTGCGTAGTTCAGCGTAGTTACAGAGCGTTTTAATGTGATGTGCATGATAATCCGTAGGTAAATGCGTCGTGTCTTGCCACACGGTGTGTGGATGCTAACTGGAGTCTTCTTTAGCTATATTGTAGTTTTCAGAAAACGAGTCGTCTGCCAAATATTGTTATGTTTTCATTAATAAATATTGGAATGAAAACTAGGTTTTTCTCATCTCCTGTAAAGCCAAAAAGTTTGCAATCGCTATTCTGTCTCCCGAATGAAAGGTGCGGTTAACCAAACGTGCTGACACTTGTTGTCGTTGACGAGGTTTTAGTTATCCTTCAGATACAGACATGGAAGTTTACTGAGAGAGCAGCCCTGTCACATCTAAGTTTTCATGTGAAGACGTTCCAGGGTCTCGTAAAATATTGGCCGCAGAGTCAGTTTAGGGTGATCTGTAATTCACCTGTACAGTAACTATCTCATTAATATCCCCATGACTCAATTAATAAAGGATTTGAAACGAAGACCAGGTAAAAAACTCAAAAGACATGGATATAACACCTATGTAGAGCCTACTGTGATGAAGCGTCCTTTATGATAACCCCTCAGGGGGATACAATTATTATATCTATGGGAACTAGCGCTCCCAGGGGGACAATGTGAGGGCCCTAGCTAACGGTTAACGCAACGAAAACGCAACGAAAACTCAACGAAAACGCAACGAAACGCTGCTTACGACCTAATTACTTGCAAAACCTCGTCAACTAACCTATATCCGGAAATTATGGACAGAATTCAAGATCACGACGTATACAATGCAATGATCACCTAAAAATATATAATGTTTTGTTACTTTGGCACACTGCCAAAGCGACAGCTAAATAGTCCTGGACCGAAGCTGTCGTTAAATGAGTTTACATCCTTACTTTATGATAATGCAAGTCGTGAGTGCGGTTTTAAAAATTTCATCCCGCTCTGCGAAGTATCATTTCACGTGTTGCTGTTTACAATTTGAGCGTTTTTTCCGAAAGTCGTTCATCAGCAAAATCTTAACTAAAAACTGTCACAGTGGGCAGTTTTCTTGACAAAAGTTGTCGATTCTGCATTTGTTTGTGTTAATTCTGTTTCTGTTTGAAGTTACGCTTGAAGAGACTGGTGCGGTTGCCTTCACGATTTTGGTGCCACTGAAGAGATAAGATTTTTAGGCTCAACACTAGTTGCACACTGTAATTGATTTACTAGATCATAGTTGCAAGAATTGAGTTACTAGCTTTATATTAGAAGTCATGGCGTTCGTCGATCGTTGGATAATTTATACTCAAAAGCCTATCTGTTTTAGCCTCAAAGAAATTACGTTCGGAAATTCTAATTCTTTTCCAAGTTCCCGCAATATAATTTCAGCGACTCCGTGCGCAAGTGCGATATTTATTGAAGCAGTGTACATAATTTAATGAAATATCTTTGTTGTACCAAAACTTCAATTTTGACCTCAAGCTAACTGACCCATGGGGAAATTGTGATGATCCTACGCTTGAGTTCCGACTTTTGGCCTCATTGTTGTTGACTATCGGTATTCTTATTCTTCTACGCAAATTTTACAAAGTATTGGTTATTGGTATATTTTTAACATATTATGAACAGACCGCAACTCGCTGCATCCATTTGGTGTTGTACACCGAGACTCTCAATCACTACTTTTGTTATGTTCTTCACGTTGGCGTGTAATTTTTCCAAGAACGTTATCACATCAAGAATTGAACCTCATTAACCTAAACTAAGTTAATATTTAGTACTTGTTCAACCTAATCGTTATCGTTATTTGCTAATTCTTGTATATTTTCAGTTACCTTTAATTTTACGGATAATATTGATACCATCTATTTTTCGTTCATTCTCTCAAATTAGTGAAGAATGGTTTGAATTTATGTTCAGTGTTTATAACTCATAGCCCGTCGTTTACCAATTATTTTTCTGTTCGCGAAGAGTGTGTCGCAAAATAACCGTTGGACGGGTTAGTTTCTCTTCAGTTTGAGACAGCGCTTCATAATTAGGTCTCAGCGGTATTCGCCAGCGCGGCCTATGGGGGTAGGAGAACCTTGCTCCCTGCCACCCCGCCAAGAAGTATATTAGAGTTTTATTATACATTCGGGCGTAGAGAATGAAATGATGTATAAGCGTAAACTGATTTGAAGTTTGTAGGTGTAATAGTTTAGAAATTAGAATTCGCCCTAAATGAGCCTTATCGAGAAAATCTGCCCACTTTTGAGGGGCCACGGGAACCTCGCTCCCTGCCCCCCTACTGGGGCGTAAAAAAATTTTAACGTACATAACTATGTACTCGTCACGAGCAATGATTTGGTACTAATTTCAAGACTGTTCGTCTTACACGGTAGTTTAGAAATAACACTTTTTGTCCGGGTAATTCAGAGGTTCCTTCGAAGGTTTCCAGTCAAGTGCCCAAAAGAAAGAAAGAAAACCCGTTTATTTCCAAAAAAGTTGATACATGAGATACATACCAGCATATTGGCTTTTAAAAATTTCTTAATATAAGCCTTCCTTAGACGGACGTACCATACGAGGAGTATGGTACGTAGATAAACTATACGTGGTCTACTAATAGACAAACCATACGAGGCATGTAGATAGATTAACCTTGTCAAGGGCTAGTTATATAAAAAATGTAATTTCTTGGATGTTCTATATCCCAAGAGATGGCTGACAACTTATAAATAATTTAAAAACTACTTGATAATTCTTCGGAATACCTAAATTATTGGTTGAATCGAAGTAAGAAAAGACAAAAAAACGCTAAACCGAAGCCGATTGAAACACCTTCGTAAATGACTAACATGTTGAAAATTGTTCGACATTTCTAATAATTTAAGAATTTAAGTAATAAACAATTAAATAAATAAAAATAAATGAAATGAATTTGAACTCAAATAAAAAATCCTGAAATCAAAGTTGAAAGTATTACCTTGAATTTTTCTCGTTTCGAATTTAATTTGAGCCTTGATTCCCAAAGTGCAGTGACCTCGGGTTGGGCAGCGGCTTGACGTGCAGATTCTTTCCGTTCCCCGTAGTGCTTGTTCCGCAAGAGTTGGCTCTCCTTGCCCGTGGTTGTGCTCCGAACCAACTTCGGCGACGTCGGGTGACGTAACTTTTACCATGGTGGGGTCTAAACAATGTGTCACCTCTATTCTTCATTCGTTCAGCTGACTGCTGTCCACGTCTTGATCAAAGTTTCCGCAATACATGGCGCAGTTTCCTTAGGCAACCCTTAGCTTCCTGTGTTTCATTCTTTCTATCTTTTGAGTTATAGTAATTAGCGTTTCTTTCAATTTTTGTTGTGTTGTGTTCTACGCACCAATTTTCATCTTGGCGTACTCCATCGATCAAATCAAATCTAATCGAATGAATTCGAAATCAAATCAAATTAAATCGAATGAATTCGATTTAAATCAAATCTTATCAAGTTGTATAAGTACCTGGCTCTACTAAAAGTGGAGGTCGTATCTGATCTTCTCATCAGAGCGCAGCGCTGATCAAATTCTTATCTAATTTCTATCGAATGAGCCTCGAACTATTCTTCTCTTTTCTAAGAGGGAGTGCGCTTCCTCTCGCTATATTTCCCTCAATACCTTTTTCTTGTGCCTGAACGTATTCCACTGAAGATTACCATTCTTTAGCTGAGTAAGTCGCCTAATTGTTAAAATCAAAGTGTTAATCTTTTCGCATATCGCATGTTGAATTCTCGCGCCCCCCTTTTCCGCGCTCTTAACTGTCCGTCTAATCACGTGCAATATCAACGTCCTGAGACTGCTGTTCAGTTTTCTCGCTTCGGTTCTGCTACTTCTCAAAATGCCCTCAGCCTCCCGTGGGTAGGTTAATGTTTGAATTATCCTGAATTTATTTTATAGCATTTTTAGTTCCTTATCTCTGTGGTTTCAAAGTTTCACCGTTTGTTTTTTGTTCTGCAGAATTGGTAGCCGACTGTCTTGGTCCTGTGTTATGACCCCTTCTACCGTGTTGGGTTCTTGTCAAGACGTTCGTTGTAGCGCCGGCCACTTCAAAGCGTGCGCTACATTCGTTGATCTCACTGGCAGCAGGAGCAGGGCTTGATGTCGTCGTGCACCCTGGAATAACTCAGGAACAGAAGATCTCTTGTCACCCTCCACATTAATTTCCGTTGAACATCGTTATCACTCTACACTGTTTCCTGGGTTCCTAGCAGATTTCGGTCTGTTTTAAATGTAACGTTCTCTTTGGTTCAAGGAACCTAGTACTTTTTGTTTGTGGAGAGAGACAGTAAACTTGTTGAAGGAAACCTTAAAATTTAAACTCGTAACTTAACTTAAATCACGGCTGTGTTACCGTTCTAAGTAAAACTCTTCAACTTCAAATTTAAATCAAGCTGTGTTGCCGTTCGAAATAAACTCTTCAACTTTAAACTTAACTCAGGCTGGGGCCTATCGAAATGAACTCTTGAAATTCCAAACTTAACTTGTATCGCGTGGAAATTCTCGCTGTTGAATTTGAGGAGAACTAGCTTTATTGGGCTTTCGCCCATTCGTATTCGCCAACCGTAGGTCGCATCTGACCGGGCATTGAAAAATCTCGATAAAAAAGTATTGAGAAAAGGTTAGTCACAAAGTAATTTATAAAGAACATCACGAAATATCCCGCACACCTAGAAACGCGTAAACAAACTTAAACGTAAAATGAAATTTAAGGCTTGCTCAGCACACGGACAGAGAGATTATGTTTTCACGAGCGCTTTATTTCAGTTGTCTGCTCATATTTTTCATTTTTTCTATTCACAGAAATGCCCTCTGGGGTAGTGATAGATCTAATTTTGAATAATTAAGCAAGTGCAATATATATATTTATTTCTGAAATATGGTTCAGTGGTAACGGGTCGCACAGCTTTAGGGTATGTATCTTGAGGTTTGCATCTACGCAAAAAAATAGAAACATATGTAAGCATATGTCTGTATATATACATACATGAACATGTACATGAGCACACACACACAGAGACATACATGTATAAGTGCGCACACATACACGCACCCACTTACACACACATTACCATTTATACGTATTGAAAATGAACGTAAGAAAAATAATAATTAACATAAAAAACAATTTTGCTCTTGCTACATCTAAAATGACAGTCAAGCACTCTGTGATCGTAAAAAATAACCTGAAGAAAAATTAGTAAAAGGAAAAAAGACTTCAAAACACGTAAAAATGAAATGGTTTTTAATTTCCTAACCGAAATTTTGAGGAATCTCAAGTTACGGCAAAGGAACAACAACAACAAAAAAATCATATTTCAAATCCTCTCGGTATTCTAAGCAACATCATGCGGATATGGGTACATGGTATAAAATGAAGATACAGTGCAAGTCGGATATCACTTATGAGTAGCAAATATCTACAAAATTTTGGCAGAAACGTTTGAACAAACATGTACTCAAAATGAAAATTCATAGCTTGTTCAACATACGGACAGAAAGATAATTGGTCCACGATTCAAATGCTCAAATTGCGCTTTATTTCATTTGCCTAATTGTATTTCTAATTTTTCCGATTCACAGAAACGCCCTCTGGGGTAGTGATAGATCTATTTTTGAATCGTTTCGCAAGTGCAATAAAATTAATTAACTGGATTGTTTTCACGTAAAAAATAGAAATAGAAACATGCAAATATATTCATGTAGATATATATATACATACGTACGCACAGATCTATCCAATCAAGTGCGTGCGCACATAAGTATGCACACACACGCAAACATATTAAAACTTATTGAGAATGAATGTAAGAATAAAATTTGAAGATAAAATTATAAAAAAAAACCTACCTCCTACTACATCGAAAATGACAGTCGAGCTCACTGTAATCGTAGGAAATTATTTGGAAAAATTACTAAAAAGAAAAAAACAAAAAACGTATAAATGAACTGGTTTTTAATTTTTTAATAAAAATTTTTAAGAAAAATCAGGTTAAAGTCAAGGAACAACAACAACAAAGAAAACATCTCGGGGTTCATGTCCTATCGGTATTCTCTTCAGCATTATACGGACAATGGGTACATGGGATAAGATGGAATACTATTGTGGCCGGATATCACTTCTGAGTGACAAATATTTGCAAAATTTGTCATTTAGAGGTAGATTAAACAGTGGTCCAGAGTAATAACTTTAATTACTGAAATTTAGAGCTATTTCTGATTTGAAAGTTCAGTGCTAGTGTGCGCCGAACGCACTAAAAATATAATAAATGCTTAATTACCCCCTCCCTCCCAGCTCAGCCGAAATCGATTGAAACATCTTCGTGAATGATTTCGAAATTGTGAGACAACGTTAGCCAAAATTAATTTATTGAAAACGTAGCACAACCCTCACATCTATAAACCTGTTTACTGATGTACACACAAAAATGTATTTCAGAGTTTGTTTATCATACGGATGTTAAATATAAATACAGAAAATAAAAAATCAAGAGTAGAAAATATTAGAAAATACTACTAATAATGAAAAAAAATACTACGACCTTCATTCCGCTGCATTGAGCTGACGGCTGTGTTGCTCATTATAGTCGACAGAAATAATTAAGATAAATAGTAGAATGACTCGGTGAACGTAAAAAGAATTAATTACTGATTTTCTAACAGAAATGTAAGGAAAATCAAAATTTCAAGTGAGGGGGAAATTCACACCGAAGTGCTGCAGGCCCTATGACAGAGACACAAAATGACGTGACACATTTACTCTAAATTCTTTTACAGTTTTAGAGTTTTTGATGTGCTGGGAAAACTTATTCCGCAAAATAGCTCCAGAAACTGAGAGAGCTTTTTGTCCCACGTTAGATGAGCGGTAACTGACAAAGATATCATTCCTCCGATTTGTGTTTTTGTTTGGGATATTGGCTGGGAAAAATTTTACCACCTCTGCATAACTCTGAGGGAGGTACAGAGATGAGAACACTCGTCGAGCTTTTTTGATCATGAATCTGTTTGGGATTGGGGTCCAGTCGAGTTTTCTTAAAAGAGAGGTGACATGATCGTGTTTCTTGAAATTTCCTTTGCATACCACTTTGGCAGCAAAGTTAATACATTTTTACAACTCTTTTTGACTATATTGAGGTAAATCTCCCCACACTAGACTGCAATAGTCTAGACGCGATAAAACTAAAGACTGAATCATTAATAACCTAGATTTTTCGTCAAGTGTGTTCTTAATGCGATGAAAGAACATTCAGGCTCCGTAAATTTTGTTGAATGTTGTTTCTTCGTGTGATTTGAAAGTCATATTTTTGTCGAACCAAACACCAAGATTTTTTACTTTATCTACTGATTCAATTTTATCATCTCCAAATGTTAGCGTAAATGGTGGTAAATTTCTGGTCGCATTCTGTGATCCAAAAATAATGCATTGCGTTTTACTTCCGTTTAGTTTGAGGCCATTATGGTCATACTACAATCTCAGTTTTCTCAGAAGGTTTTCAGCGTTGGTTTGTGTTTCTTTCAAATCCGCTGTCGAACTTGCCATGGCAATTTGTACGTCATCAGCGTACATGGAGATTTTTGTGTTCGCCGACAAAGTGGGGAAATCATTGCTGAAAATTGAAAATGGGAGCGGGCCGAGGATTGTACCTTGGGGAACGCCAAACTTATTTGGTAAGAATGGTGACATTTTGTTATTCAAGCACACTGCATGAGAGCGGCTTAGTAGGTAGCTTTCAAACACTGAGTGTCTTTTCTGAGGTTTTCAATTTTTTGTAGAAGTTTTTTTTATGCTCAAAACTGTCGAAAGTTTGGGAGAGATCAAGCAAGAGTAGAGGAGTTAATTTTTTTTGGAATATATCATTGTAAATTTTTTCTGTTATGTTAAGCAGAGCGTCTTGAGTACTGGCGTTTCTTCTGTAAGCATATTGATTTCGGTGAAGTAGATGTGACTCGTCTATGTAAGACGAGAGCTGATTTGTTATTACTTTTTCTAATATTTTGGACATAACAGGCAGCAGACTGGTTGGTCTGTAGTTTGACGCTATATCGATATCGTCAGACTTATTTAGTGGCTTAATAATGGATACTTTCAATTAATCGGGAAACTTGTTTGGGGCTATAGATGTATTTATTATCGAAAAAATCAGGGGCGCTGTGACAGGGAAGCTTTTTTATATATTGGAGTCCAATGCCATCATTTCCAGTCGCTTTGGTATTTTTTAGTGAGTATAAAATTGTCCGTATTTTGGTTACGCTAACCGGCTTTGGTCTCCATTTGTTTCTAGTATTTGGGGATGAAACATTGCTCAGATTTGCACCTATAGATGTGTCTGAAACTGTCCTAGACACTTCCTTGAAAACATCTTCGCCAACTTTAGAGAAGAAAGTGATAAAGTCCTTCTCCGTTTTTGAGAGGTTGTCAAAAGTGCTTTTGTCTGATTTTTTATACTGAACAACTTCTGTACACCTCGGATAGTTTGTCTATTAGTACACCTCGTATGGTTTGTCTATTAGTACACCACGTATAATTTGTTTATTGGCACACATCGTATGGTTTGTTTACTAGTAGACCACGTATAGTTCGTCTGTTAGTACTCCTCGTATCTTACGTTTGTCGAAGGACGTCTTATATTAGGAAATTTTTAAAAGGCAATATGTTGTCTTGTATCTCATGAGTCAACTTTTTTGGAAATAAGCGGTTTTTCTTTCTTTCTTTTCTTTCTAACGATTTCCCAAATTCTTTTTGGGTTTTGTTTTACCGCCAAGAGTTCTTTGTGGAAGTCTCATGATCTTTATATAGCTTTCTAAGCGTACTGTCTGATTTGTTCAGTGTGTACTCAAGTTGCAAATTTCTTTTAGCTTTGCTCAATTATTTTTTCTCGTCTGATATCCATTTCGAAATTCTTGGGTTAACTTTCTTCGTAGTGAAAGGTGCGCAATCGTTAAGGGCTGATACGAAATTTTCATTGAAAAGCGAAACTTGCAGATTGACATTATCGGTGTTTTCCATGCCTTGAAATGCATTCCATTTGTCAAATAGCTTTTCTTTAAATATTTCAGGGGAGTTGTGTTTTTGATGCGATATGTAATGTTCCAAATTTTTGTTTCTCTTATGCAATATTGATTAGACATTTTACCGACTGGTGATCAGAAAAGGACGGTAAGATCTCTGTGCTGAGTACTGCTTGGTGATAGTTTGTAATTGCTAGGCCAAGAAGAGTTTCGTAAGTGTTAGGAATGCGCGTTGGTTCTTGAACCATTTGTGAAAGATTAAGTCTGAGCTGCATCATGTTTAGCTGATTGTTTTTATTTGTCAGGTTTACGTTGAAATTTCCGAAAACATAGAAAATTTTTTTTTGCTGCAGAGATTAATTTAAACGTATTTTCAATGAAATTTAACGTTGGACGTAGAGCTGCTGACGGATGTATGTAAAGACTGATGATAATAAAGGACTTGTGTTTGTTTGCTAGAAAATTGAGCCAAACCATTTCTATGTCTTCGCATTTTTATTTTATCGGAAATAAGGATGTTGAGTAGACATCTTTGATGAAACTGCATGAACCGCTACCTTTCTTACTCATGACTCCGTCATAACTGTACAGTGTGCAGCCGGTAATGCTGAAACATGAACTTTCGTCTCTTAATTGGATCGAACCATGTTTCAGACACGCATAAAATATCGATATCGCTAGTGATCAACATTACCCTTATGTCATCCATTTTACCATTGAGACTTCGAGCATTTATGTGCAATATTTTTATATTATTTATCTCCATTAGGCAGATCTTTAGTTGAGTTATTGCATTTGCCAGGTCAAGTAGAGCATTTGGTATTATCCTCTAGGTTATTTTTACAGCGTTCACTGGTTGTGATTTCAGATTTAAGAGAAAATTCAATTTGACCAATGTTATTTAGTCACAAAATGGGAACGGAAGCAGCGCGATTTTCATCACGCATTTTGACGTGAGGCCTGTAGTGGTCCTGTTTCCGGTGTGTGCTTACCGGAAGACAATATGTTTATGCATTTAATCTAGGGGAGATTGTTGTCTTCCAAATCCCATAGTCTTTTTCGTCAAATATGTCAATTGCTATTCTTGTCACATTAGAAAGTAGATGGGGTATGAGGTCCCCAACTGCGTGGTCGAAGACTTTTTTATCGATGTATTTATCGATAAGTTATTCGAAACTGTCACTGTACTTGTCAACGAATTTTGCATACTGGCTTTGTTTCTTAAGCTCTCTGCTTTAATAGCTTTTTCAGTGATAAATAATTCCATTGTGAGGTTTGTTGAGATGCTAGCCGGTGGTAATTTAGAGGTTCACTCGGACGGTGACTATTAGATTCCCCAAAACGGGTAGCCGGTCAGTTAAGTTACTAAAAACGGCACGAAAAATCTGTGTAAATGAATTCCTCTAATGCACGATAGAATTTGATTCCAATTATTTCGATTTTCAATGATAGTCAAAGTCATAACTCATCCACTAAAGAAAACAAATTGCTTCACTAAGAATGATTCTCATTCTTTATCAAAGTAAATTTTATTGAATAAATTTATAATCGTCAAGGCTGATAAGTTAGATTATTTCATAAAAATGTAATTCTGCATTGCGAAAAATGTTGCATCAGGAACTGTGTAGTTTGGCTATTCCGTAATCCGAGTTCTTCTCAAATGAGTTGGTAAATTTTCTCATTGAAATGAAACACGAGGTTTGCTGGAAACGTGCAAGAGTACTTCGTTGTTTCTTCAAGTTTTCAAAGCGCACATTTCGTGCAACATTTTATAAATTTGAGTTACTAACGTAATCATTCATATTTTTTACCACGTCATGCAATTTTTAT
>JACJUY010008127.1:0-17930 GCA_014220935.1 Platorchestia sp. MABIK
CTCCTCATTTCCTCACGCCGTTCCATCTTCCCGCTGACAGTTTCCTCCCTCGAATTTTAGAAGGCGGTGCTTTTGAATGACAAGTGAACAGCACAGTTCAATGGGGATCCTTCTAGCCAAGTCGAAAGATGACCACCCTATAACTCATACTCAGCAAACATTAATAAATTACCTTACTGTGTATCTATACACCCCGCAATATAACTACACTATGTATCCATATGCAACTCGCTCAACTACTCAGAAATCTGCTTTACCTGAAAAAATTAGATTCTCCAGTACAGCTTCGCATGAAAATTTCCATAACAAAACGGAATACCTTTGCACCAATCATAAAGCGGAAATGTGAACAACCGAAAGCCCCACACGTAAAATCATTAGTTCAAGAGCCTCAAACGTTCAAAATGACAGTGGCATCTCAGAGGGTCATGATGTTTGATATCAATAAGAGCTTCACAACCTTAAGTTATCTCCAGTACTGATAGAAAAATCAGAGTCATTCAACCTTGATAAAAATCCCCCAAGCACCGCTTGCGATAATTTAAGGAACGTTTCAAGTAACCAAGTTTCAACACCAACAACGGACGCACCCGCAGCAAGTCCCAGCAAGTACATAAAAGCAGGACTCGACCCTCAACTTCACATTTCCCATTGCGTCCGAGATGACCCTTCGACGACGGAGTCAACTATATCTGCAAAATGCATTGCTTGGGGAGGGTAAAAATGTAAATATTTCGTTCGGAGCCGATTATAAAAATAAAATACATCATAAGCTTTAAATTAGGAAACCCGTTTCAATAGCTAGTTATAACGCTCATGATGCAATTAATGTAGATTCCCATCACCTACTGCAACTAGCAACAACGCATTAAGCGACTGAGGTACCAAAGACTTTTAGGTAACGAGCCAAATAGATACACTTAATTTCTCAGTGCTGAGCAGTACTAGCAAGAATTCCCCCTCTGAGGAATACTTGCATCCGCTGCAAATTTCAACTTCCAAAATCATTCATGAAGTAAACAATTTCTTCTCTCTCACTGCAGCCACTTAATTAGAATATTAAAGCAGTGCGTACCTCCAAGCCCATCTTTGATATCTATTACAGGATCAAATATTAAGTTCATAATAGAGCAACTCTTAAAATTCAATTTGCATGTCGGTTCTTTCGATCCTACGCCAGAGGATCAAATACTACTCAATGTTTCAGATCAAATCACAAAGAACCTTTCGATACTTTTCTGGTCGGAGATAATATTCTCACATCAGTTAAGTTAAGACATTGATTGCTCGTGTAAAATTCAAACACTAACTTCCGGACGCTTCGATGATCTCCTGGATACAATTTACCAAACACCTCAATTCAAAAATTACTTATTCTGAGATTTATGCCTCTCGTCCTCTGGCCTTACTAAGATCAATTAACTTATCATGACCAAGCATGCCTTTTCTCGTATGTACTAAGTGTCTGCAGTGATCAGCAATTACACAAGGCATCAAGTTTGTTAAAAAGGTTTAAAACTAACTCCGCTTCGAACTGGTGCTAAAACTGATATGGATGCTTGCAATGACGTCCGCAGTTGGCCTCGTACACGAGAAGAAACGCACCATTTCTTTCGGTAAATTGCTCCTAGGCCCACTCAAAGCATTACTGTTCCATATGGCTCTTATATAAAAAATTCCCATATCCCGAAGGATAAAATTAAATACTCTAATGAAAAAGCTAAACCGCAACAAAAGTTGAATAATTAATACTTCCAGATCGACAGCTTTCTCAAGTAAAATTTTTAGTAACCTGCTCAACCATCGCTCGCTTACTGATGATCAATTTACTTTCCTCCCTCTTCCTCTATTATACAGTACGTTAAAAAAACAGGCTCTCATTGCTATTCAATGCTACAAATACCTAATATGACATGCCCTTCTCATTTCTTCATCATCAACGTTCAACCACCTACAAAGTAGCAGTAAAATCAGCAGGAAAAGAAAAATTGCATTTAAATTTCGATTAAGATTCGATGAAAAATCAACCACCCAACGCATGCGTAATCATCACCAGGAAAATAGAAATGACACGAGCAACCGTCATTTTTTTGTCAATCCCTCATCACGACAGCGCATTCATAGTCACGAAAACCGAAATTCCATTAAATTTCTGTCCTCGTCTAGGCCGCCTAACAATGCCCTAAGTCGAAGAAAAAGTGTCTCCCCATTTGAGCACGCATCAGCATTACTATGGATGAATTTAAACGATCATTGAAAAGAGAGCCGTTTCCCACAAAAGCCGATGGATCTTACTACCTTCATGCAGTAGCACACCAGCCTTTAACACAGAACCAACTTCAAAATGGAATTACCGTTCTTAAAGTAGGATACTACGTGCGTACCAATGTTAGCGCTAGTCTTGATAGTTCCGACCCCACTAAAGCAGGTTTTTGTTATTTTTACAATAAAAATTGCAAGCATTTTATGGCTAGGAAAAATACCTGCAGTTTCAAGCTATTAAGCATTGAATAATGTTTGTAATAATGGCGCTCTCTCGATGATAGATGTTTTATGTGCTTCGAGGTTTATGGAGGTCATTTTCAACACCTTCTGTAATAAGACTAGTCTGTTAAATAATAGTTGAGCATTAATTTATGGTTTGTTATTAATATCCTACAATACCTCTGACGAAAAATTTCTACAAATTGAAAATATGAGGCTTCACCGATTTAGTGAAATAATTACTAACGTCTATCATTGATGGCTTTGCGTAAATCTCCGAACGAACATTCGAATTGCAGATATTTTTCGTAACTGTGAATTGCTTGCAGGTTCTATTGTAAAAATATCAAAAACCTGCTTCAGTGGGGTCGGAACTATCAAGACTAGCGCTAACATTGGCGTATACGTAGTGTCCTACTTTAGGTTGTATAGTTTCACAAGTCCTTATAACTCGAAAACTAAGGAGTTTAGAGCAGTTTAGCGTTCATGAAAATCGATTTATTTAGAGTTTTCTACCTATGGTTGAAATTTGTTTGCACAAAAAAACACCCTATGCCCTTGTTACACAAGACATTGATCATGCTGGGGTCACATCATTTTGACTCCGGTGAACTCTTTTGTGCGATTATTTTTAGCGTAGTAAATATCATAAATTTGTCTTACGATAAAATATTTAATTCTCTCCGAGCTCGTTATTTGACATACTAGTTAATTCGAGAGAACGAAAAATTGTTCCGAATGTCGACCTCATAGTCTTAGAGGCAGAATAATTTAAATCTGCCCATTTTACTGTCAACATTAATCCGGCAAATCAATAGTTCCTATGTTCATACGCTCATGTTTGAAAATAAGTGCGCACTAACGAGAGTATTTCCAACCATGCGTCACTAGGATTAAGTTTTCTTAGTTACTTGGATTTATCTGCAGTGTCAAAATCAGATTAACACATCGAAGGGAACGCATTATTTCGTGCTTTTCTCTCAATCATTTGTTTCGACAATTGACATGGGCATTACGAGACCCATGTGTGAATGTCAACAAAGGATTTGATATTTAGATATCTGAAAAACTAATGTTGTTCATTTTATGTATTACCTTTATTGTAAATAAACTATTTTCTTGCTTTTCTTTCTTTCATGATAAAGTCCTGTTGCCCAGCTAGACAGAAGACTTTCAATCAAATACAACTAACTCGGCACCTAACAACCTGGGCAACACTGACAGGATAGATGAACTCACAGAATGCCACCCTCGAAAATACAATTTCGCTCCCTCGAATAAACGCCAAAATGTAGATGTCAAAATGAAACATATCAATGCACGTAGCCTAAAGGATAAATTGGATGACATCAGAGTAATGTTGGTTACTGTAAAAATTGACAATTTATGCGTCTCCGAAACATGGTTTGATTCATGAACCCAAAATTCGTTTTTTTAATTATACCGACTACGTGCTGTACCGCCATGATGGCGTTAATATCATAACAATTTTTTGTTTTGTTAGAGTGAATATTATGTTCTTTCCGAAGCATACTACTTGACACAGTAGATGATGCGTCCGTGTGAAAAATTGTCTCAAATCCCGACTGTCTACCTCATAGTTCTAGACGCAAAATAAATCAAATCTGCCCATTTTACTTCTAACATCAATCCCTCACACTCGTATCACTAGTTCCTATGTTCTTTTGCTCATAATTTAATACGAGTACGCACTAACGAGAGGGGTTTCAGCAATGCGTCACGTGAATTATGCTTTACTCAGTCACCTGTATTTTAAATGCATTACCAGAATCCGACTACCGTGACAAAGAGGAACTCGTTTTTTCGTGCTTTTCTCCGAATCATGTTTTCGACAATTATCATGGGTATTGCGATAACCATGTAGGAATAGCAATTAAGGATCTAAATCATTTGTCTCAACACTTAATTAACATGGGAATGACGATAACCATGTATGAATAGCAATTAAGGGTCTCTGTGTTTAGGTATTTAAACGCCATTTTTGTTTTTATTTCATTGTAAATGCGCGCAAACGAATACATTTTTCAACTAAGCGTTACGAGGATTGTGTTCTCTTAGTAACTTATATTCAAATGCACTATCAAAATCAGATTAGGCAAAGGAAAGTAACTCATTTTTTATGTGCTTTTCTATCAATCATTTTTTGATTTAACATTTTACACGAGTATTACGATACCAATGTGTTATTAGTGTTATTATCAGATAAGGATGTTTAATGTTCAGGTGTTTTAAAAACCAATGTATCAACATTTAATGTTATACTTTATTGGAAATGAATTTTTTTTTTAAGCATCATAGGTTGCGGATCATATATTTTCGTGAACAAGCTGCACTCAACATCATTACTTCAAGCAAATGAAGTTTACGAACGTATAGAAATGGTTTGGATCAATGTACAAATAAATAAGCATAAATCCATCATCATCGGCAGTCTTTAAAGACACTCAACCCTACGTCCAGCATTAGAGTTTATTGAGAAAACTTTCAAAATGATTTTAGCCACAAAAAAGGCATTCTTTACTTTTGAAGATTTCAACGTTGACTTGAGGAACAAAAACAACCAGCTAAGCAAATAATTGTACAGAAACTAAACTTACCCCAAATGGCCAAAGCATTACTGAATTCGCATTACTGAAGCCTCTACAACTCTTCGGAATCTAACTTTTACAAATAATCCTACAGTAATAATCAGTATAACAATAACACCTTTCGTTTTCGACCACCACTCTATAGAATGGCAAATTAACATTTCAAGGAAAAGACACAGTTATAGTTTCATAACCTTCCGTCACTACACATTGGAAGTATTTTGTAAAAAAAAATCAAATAGGTCCAATGAATTTCAGAGAGTGATGCAAGCTAATGATGTTGACACACAAAATTCAATCTTCAATGAAAATTTTACAGCGGCTCTTAATGAATGAGCACCCTACATCACCAAGAAAACTAAGCCAAACCACACTGTTTGGACTACAGACAAAATTAAAGCGCCTAGTAGTATAGATAAAGCCTACTTGAGTGAATAGAAAGAAAGAAAAGAAAAACCGTTTATTTCCAAAAAGTTAAAACATGAAATGTGTGACATTACTTGGGTTTATAAAAATTTCTTAATATAAAGGTCCTTAATTTATAGACGAACCATACGAAGGGTATCATTGCCGTGGCAGGGTTAATCATGTTATTGAAAAAAACAGTCAGAATATATTCTCTTGTATATTTTATCCACAGCAAGATGTCTGAACGCTTCTAAATACTTTAAATACTACTGGAGAATGCCTCGGAGGTATTTCACTATTAGTTAAAACGGAAGAAGAAAAGACATGAAACGCTATTACCGTAACTGACTGAAACACCGTAGTTAATTAATTTTAAGTAGTGAGAAAAGGTTAGCCAAAAGTATCAGGCTGTCCGGAAAGTTCGTACCGATTTTCGAGGAAAAGAAAAAGGTCAATATAAATTTTTATTATATTTTTAATCAACCAAATATGAACCATTTTATTGCACAATACGTTTGCATCTATCCTCTAAATCGAAAATACCTTTTCCCCAGAATTGAGGAGTTTTATGGCAAAGAATTCATCAAGGTATCGTATTATGTCATCCAAAAAATTGAAATTTTTATCATAAAGACTATGCTGCAAAGACCTGAATAGGTGAATATGGAGGGTGAGGTAACACATCCCAGCCATGTTGTAGCAATTTTTGTATGGTTCGCAAAGAAGCGTATGGTCATGTTGAAACGCAACACCTTTCCTTACTGCCAATTCTGGACGTTTTTCATGAATTACTGCTTTTAACTCATCCACTTGTGAGCAGTATTTTTCAGAATCAATTGTCTGGTTGCTTTGAAGAAGCTCATACGACAGAATTCTCTTTCCAATCCCACCAGACGCAACGCATAACTTTTTTAGGGTGAAGATCCGCTTTGGGAATTGCTAAGAGTGGCTCATGTCGCTTACTCCAGGATCGCTTTCTCTGAACATTTCGGTAATAATCCATTTTTCATCCCCAGTATAAATTTGCTTTAAAAGAGGCACAGTTTCATTCCGTGTATTAGGCAGATCACATATGGAAACGCAATCCAAAAGATTCCTCTCACTCAACTCATGCGGAACCAAACATCGTAGCGATTTGTGAATCCAAGCTCTACCAGGTGCTCATGAACGGCGGATTTTGAAAGGTTGAAGCTTTCTGCCAATTCTCGGGGTGTGGAAAGTGGTTTATTCTCAATTGACACTTAATCAATTAGCCAAAATCTCCAGCTCGAAACTTCGCGAACCACTTCCGTACATTTCTTTCGGATACAGAATCATTGCACTAAACTGCGCACATTTCTTTGGTTACTTGTGAGGCATTTTTCCTTTATGAAAAAGAAAGCATCAAGTGCCGAAAATGAATATTTTTATCTTCCGTTTTAAAGGGTTACAGAATTAACACAAGTCATAGAATCGTAAACCTTTTTCCATGAAAAGATGGTTTCAACTGTTCTCTAAATGGAAGTGCAGTCAAATCTAATTCTCTAGATTCAAACGTGTTCAAAACTAAGTCGAAAGATGAACTACTAAAAATCGGCACGAACTTTCTGGACAAACGGATAATTTGAAAAAAACATAGCACAAACGCACATCTAGAAACGAATAAACAAACATACCCTCAAAATGAATTCCAGAGCTAGTCCATCGTACGGATAGTAAGAGAATTCGTTTACGAACCCAAAACTCAGATTGCGCTTTTTAATTTGTCTATTTACATTTTGGAAAACAGAAACGTGCAACGCTCACTGGGGTAGCGGAAGATCTCTTTTTGAAACAGTGAGGAAGTGTAATAAATTTATTTACCGAAATGTCAAGTTCAGTGCTAACTGGTCGCAGAACGGTAGGTGAATGTAATTGTCATGACTGTCAGGTTTTGTTTTTTCGCCAAACAAATTGATATACATAAATAAAGAAAATAAAAATTGAAATAATATAAAACCTTCAACCTGCAATTTCGAACTGACGGTTCTAATGTTTATTGTAGTTAGAAGAAATAATTAAGAAAAAATGAAATTACAAAACAACAAACGCAAAAATGAGCTGGTTTTTAATTTTTTAATAGAATTTTCAGAAAAATCAGGTTACAGCAAAAAAAATCGTAAGTTTCTCATCTCCTCGGTATTCTCTTCAACGACATACGTACATGTGTATATGGCATAAAATAGGGGCACGGTGAGATCGATTTCGCTTAATAGTAACAAACAGCTACAAAATTTCTGTACAACTTCGACACACGTACATGGGTTAAAATAGGGGCACGGTGATAGATGATTTTCACTTAAGATTAACAAATAGCTACAAAAATTTTGTACATAGATGACACATGAACCTAATTATAGTTCATAATCGACTGCGCTTTACATGGTAAATGTGAGGTCTTCGCAGTAGGGATAGTAGGAAATGAACAAAATTAGCTAGAACAAGTACACTCATGATCAAAAGTTTACGACAACTTGAAAATTTAGAAAAATGCCAACTTTTCAGTGATAAATAATTAAATGCATTCAACTAGGGATCGGTAATTACTAAAGGTAAAATGTGAGTAAGACAAAAAATAACAATTGTACCAATTTAATAAGAAATCACCACTTTTAATGATAATGACTCTTTCAGTTGATCACAATTATAAGATCAAGGTCAAAATTGTTTAGTTTAAGGGTAATTTCCGGCATTTTAGATTAGTTACAGGTTGGCACTGATCGCGTAAAGGTTTCACCATGCCCAAAGCAAGCAAACTTTCCGAATTTGAACGTGGTCGAATTGTCGAACTACATAAGCAAGGCTTGTCGCAACGCGCAATCGCAGCTGAGATTCACCGCAGTAAAACTGTAATTTGCAACTTCCTAAAGGACCAAGAGAATTATGGAACAGCAAAATCTAGTGGTAGACCGAAAAAAATTTCACCTGCATTGGGTAGGAGAATAAAACGGGTGGTTTCTCAAGACAGAGGACGGTCTTCCAATCAAATTAAGGTCTTCACAGATGCTGATTGCAGTGCAGTAACGATCAGGCGGCACTCACGACAAAACGGCATGAAGAACAAAAAGCGTCCATAAGGTCCTCGGTTGCTACAACGTCACAAAGTGGCCCGTTTACAGTTTGCTCGTGAGCACCAAACATGGGACGTTGAGAAGTGGTCTCAAGTTTAGTTTTCTGATAAGAAAAAATTCAATATGGATGGCCCTGATGGCTTCCAACGGTACTGGCATGACAAAGAAATCCCTCCTGAAATGCTTTCCATGCGCCATAGTGGTGGAAGCTCCGTTATGGTATGGGGCGCATTTTCTTACAGAGGAACCATGGAACTTCAGGAGGTGCAGGGTCGTCAAACAGCGGCTGGTCACGTCGGAATGCTGCAAAGATCATCTTTGTCAGCAGAGGGTCTTCGTCTGTGTGGTGATGGATGGATTTTTCAGCAGGATAATGCAGCAGTCCACACCGCCCGCCAGACTACGACTTTCTTTGAAGAAAATGGGGTCACTGTTTTGCGTCATCAAGCATGTTCGCCGGACTTAAACCCAATAGAAAATGTTTGGGGGTGGATGGCGAGGGATTTTTATGGAAATGGTAAACAATTTGCGTCAGTAAACGAACTTCGTGCTGCCATCTTCAGGAGCTGGGACAACATTCCTCGAGCCCTCATGGAAACCCTCGTTTCTAGTATGCCACGAAGAATTTTTGAGGTTATTAACAAAAATGGAGGCAGTACTCATTCCTAAGTTCAATGTTTGCTCATCTCAACGTAGTTGAAGAAATATTTCCTATGATTTTTATATGTGGTCTTATCATTTTGATTAACTGAAAAAGTCATTATTCATTAAAAGCGTTGATTTCTTAATAAATTGTTACAATTGTTATATTTTGTCTTTTTCACCTTTTACCATTAATAATTACCGACCCCTAGTTGAATGCATTTAATTATTTATCACTGAAAATTTGGCATTTTTCTAAATTTTCAATTGGTCTTAAACTTTTGATCAGGAGTGTATAAACATTCCAATTTCACAGTGTTTGAAACGCTGACCTCACAGCAGCAGCGAGCAAATTTAAGGCAACCGGTCGATCGTTTAGTTTAAATTTACAACGAAATGTTTCAATAAGTTATTCCTAATGACAGATGCGAAATGGCATGACATGTTTGCCCCGAATTCACTAACAGTTTGAAAGTTTTTAAATGCTGTGGAAGCTTATTCCTCAAAAGAGCTTCATAAACTTAGAGAGCTTTTTGTCCCACGTCAGATGAACTGTAACTAACAGAGACACCATTCCTCAGATTTGGGTTTTTGATCGGAATGTTGGTTGGAAGAAATTTTACAACGTCTGCATTACTCTGAGGGATGTAAAAGATGAGAACACTTGTCGAGCTTCATGATTGAGGAATCTTTCTGGTATTGGGTCCAGCAAAGTTTTCGTAAAAGAGGAGTTGCATGATTGAGTTTCTTGAAATTACCTTTGCACACCACTTTGGCTGTGAACTTCATGTATTTTTCCAATTCTTTTTGAAGATATTGAGGCATGTCTCCCCAGACTAGACCGCAATAGCCCAAATGCGATAATACTAAAGACTGATTACACCAATAATCTAGATTTTTCGTCAAGTGTGTTTATAATGCAGTGAAAAACATTAGGGTTCCGTTAATTTTGTTGCATGTTGTTTCTACGTGTGATTTGAGAGTCAAATTTTTGCCAAACCAAACACCAAGGTTTTTACTTTTTCGACTAGCTCGATTTTATAGTCTCCAAATGTCAGCGTAACTTTTGGGGAATTTCTGATCCCATTTATTGATGCATGAATAATGCATTACGTTTTACTCGCGTTGAGTTTAATGCTTTTTTGGTCATACCACAATTTCAGGTTCCTTAGAAGGGCTTTCAGAGTTGACTTGTGTTTCTTTCAAATCTGCCACCGAACTTGTCATGACAATTAGTACACCATCAGCATACATTGATATTTTTGTGTTTGTTGGCTTGGTGAGGAAGTCATTGATGAAACTAGAAAATAGAAGCTGGCCAAGGATTCAAATAGTACTCAGCGAGAAGATATAAACAACTTGAAAAGATTATTCAGAAGCAAAGCAAACACACTTTTACCAGGAACTTTTAACAGCCAAAAAAAAACCGTAACGAGCGTGGAAAATGATTTGTGATGTAGCTCAAAATAAAATGTAGACCGCAGACGTAATTTTGAAAACCCTTGGAAACAGCCACTGATTTCAACGGTTTCTTTTGAAAAAAGTAGGTGCTCAAGTCTTCAATGAAGCATGTAAAACTAATCCAAATCATCCTGCGGGTAAAAACTTGTGCTCTACTGCATCTTCACGTGCTAACTGGTGGAAACTTAGTCCCTGTAAATATACGTACCAGAGTTACGAAAAATTTTATTCATGTTGAAAAGCACAAAGACAGTCGGACATGATGGTATTAGCCTTCAATATATTCAAAGGCTTCCCAGTTACAGCATCAATGATTCATTCGATAATTTTTACATCCTTGGCAACTAATAATTTTCTCTACCAGTGGAAGCACTCAACGCACACTACTGCCTGCGGCCCAAATCCGGCCCGTCAGTGTGATCAATCTCGCTCGCGACAGCTAATGGCGCGTACTCAGGGCCGCAATCGGCAACTTCTTTTGAAATTATAGAAAATGATAGGAAAATTAAAACGGTTTTGGTAAAGGAAACTTACTGGAATAATCAGTATGACCCTAAGGGTGGAAAGATTGTAGACCTCTTCAAGTTATCAGACCGTTGCAAAAAACTGTTGACACGCATCAAACTATATACAGGCCCATAGGTCTTTCATCTATCCTGTCCAAAATGTTAGAGAAAGTAACAATAAATCAATGGTTGTCTCACGTGGACGAATCAAATAGTCGTTATCGAAATCAAAATGAAATCAAGATAAATTAAGATGCCCACTAGATCCCCAGATCTAACACCGCGTCACAATCATTAATTACATGGCAACTGATACAGCTATAAATGTTGGTTACATGTGAAATGAGAGAGAAAATCTTCAAGTTCTATTATTTTGACTAGTTTTCAAGGCCCGTCAGAAATGACGGGATTCGATGTTTTCCTTATATAAATCCTTAAGAACTTGGATGTTAATGACAAACAAATATATCCATTCTGATGGTACCCGCGATTAAAATATTCTTGTACATGCGCACTGGTTAAACTTGAATTACAGACCCGGTCATTAAGCATCCTTCAAATCTGTTTCTTAAGCTGTTTCTTAAGGAGCGGACACTAAACAAATACATGTATTTAAAATAAATAAACACACCAAGAGTATTATTAGGTAAGATATGACATCCTTTAAATGTTCTCCATAATTATTTAAACACAAGCGTATTCTACGTACAGTATTTTCCATGACTTATTTCAAAATATCTGCAGTTATTCTGTTGATTTCTTTGATGATGTGTTTTTAACTCATGGAGAGCATTAGGCATATTGATCTGCTCCAGCACTCAATAAAACACGCTGAATTACACATGCATACAAGTTGAATCACATATTGTAAAATCTGCTGCAGCACTCAACGAAACCCTTTGAATAACGCATGCATTTCGAATCGATCTCGGTCTTGAAATCATTGCAATAATGCAATGTTTGGAAAGCCTTTGTTGATTAAATTTTCTTAAGAAGTCCCTCTGTACTGCAACAAACGATCCATTGTGAGAAAAATAACTTAACTCTGTCTTTGCTCGTTGATCTTTGCTGTATTTCGGCATTTTTGGGATTTGATAATTGTGTAAATTTTTATTCCGAAATATGCTTCAAATTTTTATCATTGATACAGAATGAAACTTCAAAATTTTCTCTTTCATTTCGTATGAAACTCATTGTTTTAGCTGTATTATTGGTTGTCGTGTAATAAATGTTCAGAATAGTGAAGGAACTTTTGCGCCACACTAAATATTCCCGTCCTCAAAACACTGAAGAATTGAAAAAAAGAACCACTAACGAATTAAATGTACTAAAAAATTGTCTAGTTATCAACACTCAGACGAGTTGTTTCATCGATACCATCAAGAGCTCAAAAGAGCGTGGATAGAAATGGACATGTGGAAGGAATTGGAGCTTAAAATATGTTCATAAATTACAAGGTAAAATTTTTGAAGATATTTTATGAAATCGTATAGCATTTTTTGATAAGCGTTCAACAAAGAATAGAGCGCAGCAGAGTTTCTGTATTATATTAATTTATTTTGGGTCCTGTTTTTCGTGAGACACCTTGTACGGAAACGTCCAAAGTACAGATGTATGAATGTATACTTACGTATAGATGTATGTGTTTATAGTTCACATGCATCATCAACCTTAGAATAATTCAACAAAGGGAATACATTTTTATGTTTTTCTTTCAATTCTTTCCGTTGGACAAGAAACATGGATATTGTAACACCCTTATCTGTTTATCATCCAAGAATCTTTAATGTCAGGCATTTTAAAAACCAATGGCCTGTGTCTTTATTGGAAATAAACTGTTGTTCTGACATTTTCCCTTTCTTTTCTTGTAAGATATTTTAGCTTCCTCAAGAATAGTATTTAAAATTTGTTCGCAGCTCGAATTTTACTCCCTTAAATGAACAAAAATAGAGGTTTCCGTATGTTCGTTGGGAGTTAGGAAAGTTGGGGGCAAATTTTTCCAGCAATCTGCTCTTCTGGCAGTGGAACTTTTCCCTCAACAGTGGGAAATTTCTCACGTCAAAACACGTATCTGCGAGCTCACTCTCCAACTTTCTGGCAAGCCCTTTGTCGCAAGTCAGTAGTACTTTTCTTTTGTAGGTCTGTGAGCTGCTAAATCTTTCTACGAAGCTCAAGTCTTTTTTACGTTATACTTCGGGATTTTCCACTCACATTAGATTGATTGGCTAAATTCCGTATTGATCTCAGAGTTTCATTGCTCTGATGGCTTTGATAATCGAGTGAGTTTGAGGTAGTACCTGAGCGACCACCTCGAAGACATCCTCTAGTGGTTGAAAAATTGTTTCACCGCTGCAAAATACAATAAACTATGGATTAACGTGCCTTCTGTAACTTGGTAATAAATGATCGTGAGTTACCCGAACAAAATAAATCAAAACAGCTGCCCAGTTATCCCTAAATGAGCTAAATTATTAACTTACCTCTTAAAAACTAAGAACATTTTACGTTTCTTAATAATCATAAACTGTTGGAAATAGGAAATTAATTTTACCTGCGTTGAAATTTATTTTGAAACACATTTAAACGAAGAACTTTGTCCATTCACTGAATGACATTAAATAATTCATGAACAGTGAATTTTCATAGATATAATCGGTCAATGACTTGACGAATATCACACATAAAATATTGAAACCTTGTAGGATTTAAAATATTAAAATCCTGAAATATTTAATAAAACGAATTTTCATCCTACCTGGATCTACGACGGGCAAAGAAGAAACCACGCTGACTAGTAGATGAAGACAGACTAGTATCTCCTTTCCTTCCTTCATTTTGGCTGAGGTTGATCCAATCCAAAGTTTTCTCAATATTAACAGTTGTTCTCAAAGATTTGTTTTCTCTCTTTGTAATTTTATTTTCTCTGTTCTACACTTTCGAATATTTACTTATCTAATACTTCTCTAAAGAACTTGACATTTCACAGTCAATTTAATTCACGCTTTTAATTTCTTAGCGAAAATAGTTCACAGTGAACGGACGAAAAATTTTTAATCGTCCGCTATTCGTTTAGTCTTGAAATGCAAAAAGTACCAAATTATCAAAACCGCAGAAGAACGTCTCCGACCAAATGCGGACCAAAAATTTAAAGACCCAAAAGATGCGAAAACACGCCTAAATGTAAACGACAAGATTATTAATTTGAGAAGCAAGTGTTGACACTCAAGTAACAGATTTGAAAACTACGGTAATAGAAACAAAGCCAGTGATTTATTTACAGAGGTTTTACACTAACTTAAAACACTAACTTAATCACTTTAATTAATCACTTCTGATGCTACTTTTAACTGAAAAAGTGATACCCCAACTTATACAACATCGCCCAGCTGCAGGTTTTATTTGCAGATTTAGAACCAGTCATCAAAATAATTAATTGGTAAAATACTGTATTACAGGATAAAATACCCAGAACAAGTGATAATCGTAGTTTACAACAAAAATTACTCGATGAAAGTAATTGTCGTTGCGACAAAAAGTGAGAAGAAAAGTTAAGAAAAAGTGAAAATATTTATTTAACTTATACTGGGTGTTTCAGGACTAGAGGTAAAAAATGAAACTTTGTATAGAGAATCGCAAAATAATGCGATTTTCACGAGTAACAAAAACATTAAAACTCCACCGTTTTCGAGTAATTCCAAGTTGAACAGTTCTTAAATCTTGAATATCAAGCGCTCACGCACCGGCTGCCACCGAAGTTAGGTTTTAGGCGAATAATGTACCTGCACAGAGAATCATAGAAAGGGAAATTTATATGGGACAGATGCATGTTTGTATCGAATCTGAAAATTATATTCATAGAACTAAGTTAAGTGGGGAAGATCGCTATTTTATTGGTCATTTGCCAACTGCACGTCGAAGAGTCAGCATGGAGCGCTTCACGAATGCAGAACTTGCTGACATACATTTCATGTACGGAGCTACAGCAGGAATACTTTATTTGCTTGACAGTTGTACAGAGAACGCTACCCTAATCGTGATGTTCCTGGACACAGGTTCTTCACCAACTTATACAGGAGATTGCGTGAAAATGAAAGCTTCAGGATAAACAGACAGGAAACAGGGCGTCCATGGAACGATCAGCTAGGACGAATCATTCAAATTTTTGAACAAAATCCTTGTGATTAGTACACGCTATGCTGCTCAACATTTAGGCATTTCAAGTCATGTTACTGTGCGGCGAGAACTCTACGGTCAAAACTCACACCCATACCATTTTCAAAGCGTGCAAAGTTTTCTTCCTACAGAAGATCATGAGCCTCGCATGCAATGTGCTCAGTGGTTTCTGCAAAAAGAAACAAATGATGTCGGTTTTCCGAAGAGAGTCCTGTTCACTGATGAAGCATCTTTCACTCTTTGTGGTGTATTGAATACGCACAATTCTCACCATTGGGCTTTCAATAATCCTCAAATAATTCGTGTTCATCAGCATCAACATCGCTTCAGCGTCAACGTGTGGGCAGGAATTGTAAATGACAATTTAATCGGTCCATATTTGATGCCTTCACCTCTCACTGGCCCTGCATACAGAATTTTTTTTACAAGAAGTTTTGCCTGCATTATTTGAAGATATTCCTCTGGACATGCGTAGAAGAATGTGGTTTCAACATGATTGAGCACCAGCACATTATTTCCTTGGATCATGAGGGGTGTTAGATGAGCAGTTTCCCAATAGGTGGGTTTGGCAGAGGCGGCCGAGTGACATGGCCTCCTCGCTCAGCAGACATGACACCACTTGATTTCTTCCTGTGGGGGGCGATGAAAAAGCTGGTGTATGCCACCCCTGTTGATTCAGAGCAAGATCTGGTTGCTAGCATAGTTGATGCTGCATCACAAATGCCCGAGAAACCGAATATTTTCAAATCTGTACGGCAGTCAGTTCATGACAGATATGAAAAGTACATTGAAGTTAACGGTAACAATAAAATTTATCATTTATGATTGGGTATTTTTCTCCTACAAAAATTTTAAAAATCATTCCTTAAATGTTCTGAATTAGTATGACTGGGTAATCAATGACACAAACTCTCGTGAATACAGTAATTTTTCTTCTTAACTAGATCACCTTAAGCCTTCCTTCGTTGGCAGCCGAAGTGTAAGCACTTAATATTTAAAATTTGATAACGTTTCAACTTGGAAGTCCTCGAAAACGGTGGAGTTTCAAGATTATTGTTACTCGTGAAAAATCGCTTTATTTTACGATTTTGTGTTTACATAAATTTATTTTTTACCTCTAGTTCTGAAACAATCTGTACAACTAACATAACTTAGACCAACATAACGAGCAGCACAGAGTAATGTTAGCAAACTTTGTGGAAGAAGCATTCCATCATGGATATAAACTAGTCGTATCCCATTATTTCCACAGGAGGGTACGTGTATGTTATCTGTCCCCACATTTAATTTATGATTTCCTTTCGATGTTAAGGTTAGGTTATCTTAATTAAATAATTATTTAATTTTACTATTTTCAATTTTGGTTCGTTTCAGGCCAACATGAACCTCTGAAACCTTCCAAAAACTGAAGAGGAAGGTCCCAAGATTCATTATATATATGTAAATATTTATGGAAAGTAGATAAATTACATTGAAATGAAATTTAAATCAACAAGGATACCTTCTCACATGAAAAATCCATTCACACTGTCCAGAACATCAATTCAATATTCATAAACCATTAAATTTTTCACTTTTTCCCCTCAAAACACTTTTTCCCCAAAACAAGTGGTGACAGATAACCCAGGTAGCAAAATTTATTGACCTAATATTGAGCCAATATACAGTCTCAATATTGACTGGATATTCAAAATGAACATTGGGAAAATACCTTATTTTGAAAAATTCGGTTGATATTGGAAAAAAATATTGGGCCAATAACAAAATTATCATCAACCCAATATCAAACAATTATTGGGTCAATAATGATTAGATAATGAGGTGTTCCCTACAATATCGTTCGATTGATACTCATTTCTTGACATAAGGTTGAAATTGGTAAAACAAAATTGTCCTGATAATGAAATATTCACTTCTCCAATATCAGCTATTGAGTGTCACTATGGACTTTATACCGAGGTTGTTAGACCATATATGCAGCTGCTTCCGCCATTGAGTTCCGTTAACGGCGTGAAGCGGCGGCATTACTTATACTTTCCCTCCACTTGGTATCGGTGATACGCAGAGAAGAAATTAACAGTTAAAGTCGTAAGAATTCACATTGGGCGTATATGAAAATTACTGAGCATACATAGGTAAACTAGAATTGAGTTTGAGGGGTAACTAAGGTAAGGCACTACAAAATGTTCCTTAGAAAAATACACGGTGGTCGGGCAACCTGTACATGCAGTTTGATCCCGTCAAGTATGCGTAATTGTTCAATATATAAACATTTATTGCTATAGTAACATATGACAAACGATTTTAGCATATTTTTTTGAAAAAACTTGACCTTCGAAACTCATTGAACGACTGAAAAAACAAGAACTGTGAACCTGTGATTACACTAATTCTGAATTCACATATTATTGTAACGTATTCACATTTCTTGATATCTGTCAAATATATCTGCACTCATTAATGACTGAAATAACTATTCATTAACTTAATTGGTACACTTTATACAAATTACTCCGTATTATTGGCGTACGATATCAACCCAATGTTTGGGCAATAAT
>JACJUY010008127.1:18134-32475 GCA_014220935.1 Platorchestia sp. MABIK
TCCCAATAACAAGTTGATATCATAAATAAGTATATCTTTTTTCGATATTGTCTTGTTATTAGCCTATTATTGTAATCCAAGATTACAATATCTGGTCAATAAATAATTATCAACCCAATATTAGCCTAATAATTTCTCGCTACCTGGGAACCCACACGTACCCCCAAGGGAACGAAGTTATCTTAACTCCGAATGGTACAATTGTTGTAACAATTGTTTACCTTAATGGTCGTCTTTTATCAGTGAACATTATAAAATAGCTCCGACAACATGAAACAGTTAACCAATTCGGAAAAAGACAAAACTAAGTCTTGTAAGAAAATAAGTGGACGTTGTAGGACTTATTGCGAACGATCCTTGAATGTTTCATCGTGTCCGGGTAGCACTATGTTGTAGATACCAGACTAGATCTGATGTAGATGGCGGATATTTTAAGACCATAGTAATTCCAATTCCAAAATAAATTTCGTATATTCGAGGGAGTTTCAATCACCTGCGATTCTTAGACTACCTCCACCGTAGTCAGATCTCGGTATTTCGTAAACGGTGAATGGTCGAATGTTCACTTACTCGTCAAAAAATTATTCATTGAGCTTTTATAACTAAAAACAAAGATTGTAGCCCTAGCTTTCCAACACCCTACACATTTGATTGTCTAAATTAAGGTCGAAGCCAACCATTTATCTACCTAATCTAACGAAGCCAAATATTTGGACAATCAACTTGATATAATCGATTAGAAAATTGAATTCCAAACTGCTAACTGATAACCAACAAGTACCGCAGTTACTTGTAGGCACAATACTGACTACAGTCTGAGATGAGTAGAAAGAGTACGAAACAACCTCAAGAAAACTGTTACCACGCTTTGTGTGTCGCACTCAATCCTGCGTGTTGAACCAAATTTATTTTTACACTCCGAATAGAAATGCGTCATTATTGTTTTTCTTTTGAGCTTTTACGCCACATCGACTTTCATGCAAGAAAAAACTGCAATTTATTTATTAACCTCTAAGCAAACAAAATTTTCTTCGAAATCTGCTACTTTCCGTTTGCCTTCAGGAGATGTAATAATTTTTTCCCGTTGCGTTGTTCAAGAACGTAGTATCGTCTTCATTTTAGCTAAAAGTTTCAACAATAATCAAAGTCATTGCGGTTCATCTTGAAAATCGTATTAAACAATTTTATATTTAAAGCTGGTAACGCATCCTGCCAATCTCAACAGAAAGGGAGTCCATATGGTTGGGCGTCCTGACGTTTTCAAGTACCAGATTTGGACTACTCATCCTACTACCGAAGTTTTCGTTCCTTTAGCCATCGCTCAAGGATATAATTTTAACGCCGCACCGGTTACTAATGTTAAAGACATTTCAACAGGTATAAAGTGGTTGCTACCCCCTATTTTCAATGAGAAACCCATGTTGTACAAGCGCTGTTTGTCGTTAATGATTTCTGTTTAACAGCCTTACTGGGGAAGCCGCTCTGGATCGTCTAAGTTTTTCATTGTTCTCAGCTTCTATTTCTGCTGAATTTCTATGTTAAATCGTTCCTGTCATTGTAGTGACAGGAGAGCGGCAGTTCTGAGCACTACCCGGGAGTCTTAACTGATTGAACACGGAAGCCACGTTCCTCCATCCAACAAACAAGACGCGCAAAAAACAGCATTGTTTGAGCATCATTTCAGATGTCATTTGACATAGAAATGCCAATTTTGCCGAGAAAAATTTTCAATGTTAACTTATACGAGAAATGAATTTAAGAATAAATCAAAGGGATAATAACCATGAAATAAATTATAATCTTCTGTCTTAGCTCATCGTATTTGTTCGGCTTTTACACCGCAGTACCAAAATAAGCATTTTCTGATACTCACTAACAACCGTCCGCAATATTGAATAAGAAATAGTTAACCAAGGACCGCAAAGCCATCGACGTGCAGTTGCTCGGAGACAGCCAGACAGGTTACGGTCGGCCCTGATGACGAGGTCCCTCAACCCGCCCACCCGGCACACTGCAGCACGACGACGCCACGAAACTTACACGCCTATCCCCAGTTCCATTAACGCTGCTAGGTTCCCATCAAAAGCAGTGATAACACACGCCATACATCTGAAAATCCTATATTTAGCCTAAACTTACTCAGTACTTGTAATCACTATAAAATGGCTCGTTAGCCTCTACAGTTTTTAAATATTTTACATTCGTTACAATTCGAAGAGATTGAATCAAGTCTGATATCCCCCAGCCTCACGTAGGCTAAAATTGACGCGGTTTTGCATCGTGACGCATTCCACCCCTCTCAATGCGCAAAGTACTTATTTCTCTGTTTCTCAAGGTAACGGTGTTAATATTTTTCCTGTATTGTTGAAATTCCAACTGGAGTAATTAAAGAAATGGAAAATTAGGAAGGTAAGCGTTTCTTAAGGAAATTTACTTCGGGGTTGTGTGTTCCGATATATCTGTATAATGAAGTTGGAAACGCTCATCCTTTTCCACCGGAAACTAAAACCAAACACTACAGAAATCCTACAAGTCGATTCCTGAGATCGTTTGGTAGTCAAACGTGACGATTTTGCTATATAATATCATTACGTATTCATGTAGTATAACATTGATGATTAATTACATCCTCCGATGTATATTAATGAGAACAAAAACGTGGAATGTCATATACGACAGATATCGTTCTACTGCATCGAGCGTAAGATCGTTACAAGAATTTTCTAAGTAAAACCTACAAGTTTCTTTCTTCAGTATTATTTTATAGTCAAAGAAGGTTTTGGCTAGTGAAAAATCACACAAATGAAGAAAGCGTCCGTTTAAATGTTCAATGCAAGCAACAGTTAACACCTCCCACTCTCGAATACAGTCAGTGACCGACTGACCGCAGGCGGATTCAGGGAAATGGAAGTCGCGAAGTCCGAACTCCGTCCAGAGTTCCTGTTGAGGTCAGGTTGAACAGTAAACCTGTAATACTCGTCCTGCTCGACGCAATGCATCCTTTTGTTTCCTGCTGTATCTTCAAACTAAATAAATATGTTGTATACAATTCGTTAAAAGAATTGAATTCCTAATCAAGAATCATTTTCAATTATTTCTTCCTTATTAGTATATAACTAATACTTCAAAATTTACTTTTATGCGTAGTATGACTTCGAAAGTAAACACAAACCAGCCGACTTCATGGCATTGTGAGCAGAAGCCATCCCATATTTTTTTTTGTAAAGTTTTTATTTTCATCAAAACTATAACAAGTTATTTCGTAAAAGTTGTGCAGAAAAGCGTACATGGCAGGGAATAGTATAAAATGTATTATCAAAAAACACTATGTAAAATAATGTTCTAAAAGGTTGAAGCACAGCGATATGATAATTAAGATCATGCATTTCTGAGATTTTCTATAGTAGTTCTGGGGTCTCTTGTTAAACCTATTAATATAATTGTTTGAAATTCGGTAGGCTACCTTAATTAACCTTAAGTGATGAATGATACATGTAGAACGCGGAGATCATTAACTATCAGGCATTCTTGAATTTAGAGCATGTTGGATTACCGAATTTTCCACAGCAAGAATACTACTTTTTTGTACACACATACGAAGCTATTATCAAATGATTTTAAAGTAAACAAAATACGAATGTGAAAACAGCATTTAATTTATAAATATATACTCAGATGTAATTTTCTGTTTCAGAATCTGAATGAAAAAAATTCTGTGCGGCAGCGCACCTGCTGAATCGTGATATCGCACACGTACTGTACAAGTGTGCCAGCATCTTATATATCAATTTTCAGAACAATGGCAAATGTTTTCAACAATTTTCATGATGAGGAAAGAATTGATTAAAGATAAGGATATTCATTTCATAAACATTCTGCAAGGCATTGTCCATTGGTAATATCGTACAGTTCATATTTATATCTTAAAAGATGTCTTCAACGCTTTTTGTTATAAAAAAAAACTAACATAAGAAAACATTGCAATGAAATTTGACCACCACTGCTAGCTTCAGCTAAGTGAAACCAAATCCCACTGATGACTTTGTCAAGGCCTTGAATAAAAGCTTCGCCAATTTATAATGAAACCCTCATACCATTTGTTTTCTAAAAAATCTGAATTCAACAATAAATAAGAACCTGAAATTAAAATTTCATGTGCACAATAAACAAGTTACGCCTATGACAAATTAAAATCTAATGTCGGCGATGGTTCTTTATTGTCGCCCGAAGCATTAAAAATATAAAAAGGAAGTTGTAGGCAAAGGCATAGAAGCTTTGATCATTTTCCTTAAAGGCTCAAAACTCTAAGTTCAAACCGATACAGAAAATTTACTGTTTTGTTAAGGTTTGAAATTCATTATTATCTCAGTAATTCCAGTTTGATTAGCACATTCTACCATCTCAATTACTTACAGATCTATGCCGCTGATAGTCAACTCGTTTCTCCAGAAGAAACCTGTGGCAAGCAAGGAACTCCCGTTGCCAAGGGAAGAGGGCCTTAATTAATTAATAAGGGTACCATCTGAGGCCAAATTGGGCCCCCGCGGCACCCCTGACTCAAATATTTTTTTTTGGCGAAAAAGGATCCTTATGGTATGGGTTATTGTGCCATGAAATATTATGGCGCTACGGACACCAGAACCCCCCCCAGGGGGGTCCAAAAGGGGGCCAAAATCATAAAAATTGAGTATGTTTCTTTTTCGTCGAAAAAGGATCCTAATGGTATGGGTTATTGTGCCATGAAATATTATGGCGCTACGGACACCAGAACCCCCCCCCCCTCCCCAGGGGGGGTCCAAAAGGAGGCCGAAATCATAAAAAATTGAGTATGTTTCTTTTTTGTGTCGGAAAAGGATCCATTCAAATCGTAACTACTCATTGAATTTTGATGCTAGAACAAAACCAAAGACAGTTTTAGAATCCTGGGAACATTTCTAACAAAGTTATTTGATTCAATTTTAACATTTTGAAATTTTTTTTTATGTGATATGCGAAATTTTATAATAACATTTCAAACAATTATTTTTGTGTTTGGATCCATATAAATTTTATTGTCCCATTTGAATGAAATAATTGAATAACTTTTTTAAAAATGTTTCAAGGATTCTAAGACTGTCTTTGGTTTTGTTCTAGCATCAAAATTCAATGAGGAGATACGTCTTGAAATATACATAAAAAGGTATAAAACAACTCAAATTTTAGTAAAAAAAAAAAAGTAAAGCCTAAATCGAAAAAATGAATGGAGTAAAAAAGGTTTACTTTCAAAAAATAAATATACTGACCAATTTTCAAGCGAATCGGACGAAAAAAGTTGAAAATCCCGGACCTATATAAATGAGGTACATGGTGAGTACTAAAATAAAATATATTTATATATGTTTTTATGCACAATATTTCTTATGTTACATTGAAATTTACAAGGAAAATATTGCACATTATTCGCACATAAAAATAGATGAAAGAAATGCATTCATGTATATAAATTGCGTGTGATATTGCAATTCAATAGTTTATTTTGTTTTAGGCTCTCCTGAATAATAATACATTTCTACCATTCAAATTGTATCAGCGCATTGAGTTTTGATGCTAGAACAAAACCAAAGACAGTTTTAGAATCCTTGAAACATTTCTAACAAAGTTATCCGACTCAATTTTTCAAATTTGACATAACCAAAAAATTTGTAAGGTCCAAACCCAAAAATAATTGTTTGAAATGTTATTATAAAGTTTGGCATATCACAAAAAAAATTTAAAAATGTAAAAATTGAATCGGATAACTTTGTTAGAAATGTTCCAAGGATTCTAAAATTGTCTTTGGTTTTGTTCTTGCATCAAAATTCAATGCGTTGATACAATTTGAAATAAACATATAAATGTCTCAAAAAACTCACTTAAAAAAAAGTAAGGCCTAAATCGAAAAAATGACATGAGTAAAAAAGATTTACTTTCAAAATATACATATATTGACCAATTTTCAAGCGAATCGGACGAAAAAAGGTCAAAATCCCAGATGGTACCCTTATTAATTAATTAACGCGATACTGTCATTGTTGGGTACTAATTTTAAATACATATTTGCATTTAAATGTGTATATATAAATATGTTTCAAAACGTGTACTTAAACACAGTATTTAAATACTTTTTAGTGTGTGTATATATAATATATTTTAAACACTTTTTTAATTTTGAGCAAGATTGTAAATACATTTCAAAATGCACCTTTGATGCAATGCTTCACAAAACTGTTTGGGGAAACTTGTTTCAACTTGTTCACGCTTTGGAGGTTCTGCACTGTGACTGTACATCACGGTATACATAACTGAACATTCATGTTTGTGCACAGTGCATGAGGGCAGTCAGTTCTCGTGTGTCTCTGCTAGTGTGTGTGGTTATGAGTGTCCCGCCCTCATGGGAAATAAACAAATCATATCTGAGTGCTCAAAATTCCGTGCTGCTTTTTGTTAAAGATCGCTTCTGAACAATGTAAACAAAATACCTCTAATGTCAACCTCACAGTCTAAGACGAAAAACAATTTGGATCTACCCGTTTTACTTTCAACCATAATCCCTCATCTCACTAGTCCCTATGTTCGTGAGCTCAAATTTGAACATGGGAGTGCACTTAAAAAAGTGTCATCAACAATGTATCACACTCACAATGTTTTCTGGACCACTTGTAATAAAATGCCTTGTCAAAATCAGACCAACGCAGCGAAAGGAAATGCATTTTAAACGTGCTTTACTCCCAACCATTTGTTTGCTTAGAAATTAACCGGTATAAGTATTACGGCCCCCATGTGTAGATATCAAGTCATGGTCTAAATTTCAAGATATTTGAAAGCATTTTTCGCTCATGTTGAAACACTTGAACGAGCGACGTAATTCATGGGCAATTTTTACTTTCCTACGCCCGTGAGTGCATTTAAGACGAAATCATTATCGGTAGCTAACTTTTCGTTTACTCCAGCTATACTGCAAATGTTATGGACTGATAATCCGATATACGCGCACACTATCAAGAGTGTTTTAAACTATGTGTCACAGGGATTTTTTTTCTTATTTACTTATATTTATTAGCATTTTCAAAACTAAATTAATTACTGCAAAGAAAGGATGTTAATGTGAGGGTATTTTAGCATCTATTTTCTCTTTTTTCGTTTCATTAAAACATTTAAACAAAAAAAAGCCAAGGTTTCGAAGAATGTCATAACTTTAAACAACATCATTTTTTAATCTTCTTATTCTGGTCTGAAATTGCTCTTCATACTTTCTTACTCTAGTGAATACATTATGATAACACAATTTTTGCTAGTTAACTTTTTGTATGGCTCCACCTATGTTGAAAATGTCACGGCTAGCATTGTACAACAACCCTTTTCATGTCTTTGACTCCGATGAACTCTTTACGCCAGCACTATCAGCGTAAGAAATATCATAACAATTTTTTGTTTTGTTAGAGTGAATATTATGTTCTTTCCGAAGCTCTCCACTTGGCACAGTAGATGATGCGTCCATGTGAAAAATTGTCTCAAATCCCGACTGCCTACCTCATAGTTCTAGACGCAAAATAAATCAAATTTGCCCATTTTACTTCTAACATCAATCCCTCACACTCGTATCACTAGTTCCTATGTTCTTTTGCTCATAATTCAATACGAGTACGCACTAGCGAGAGGGTTTTCAGCAATGCGTCACATGAATTATGCTTTCCTTAGTCACCTGTATTTTAAATGCATTACAAGAATCCGACTACCGCGACAACGAGAAACTCATTTTTTCGTGTTTTTCTCCGAATCATGTTTTCGACAATTATCAAGTGTATTACGATAACCATGTATGAATAGCAATTATGGATCTAAATCATTTGTCTCAACACTTAATTAACATAGGGATTATGATAACCATGTATGAATAGCAATTAAGGGTCTCTGCGTTAAGGTATTTAAACGCGATTTTTGCTCTTAGATCAATTTAAATGCGCACAAACGAATACATTTTTCAACTAAGCGTTACGAGGATTGTGTTCTGTTAGTAACTTATATTCAAATGCCCTGTCAAAATCAGATTAGGCAAAGGAAAGGAACTCATTTTTGAAGTGCTTTTCTGTCAATCATTTTTTTATTCAACATTTTACACGGGTATCACGATACCAATGTGTTATTATCAATTAAGGATGTTTTAGGTTAAGGTGTTTTAAAAACCAATGTATCGACATTTCATGTTTGTACTTTATGGGAAATAAATGTTTTTCTTTCTTTCTTTCTTTCTCTGATTCATCATTAGTTTCAAATCAAACACGTGCACTTACACATCTACTTGTATTCTTCTACTTAAAACGGCGACTGAAACTGGCCCCAGCTCAACATTTCGGGAGGGGGGCCATGGCCTCCGTGGGCCCCGCCTTCTTGGCTGCACTACTGCTCTCTTTTAGATGAGAAGGATTTCACCGTGAAAGAACAATCAGGCGCGAAACTCAAATGTGCGTGTAGTTTATGTGGGCAGATTCTCTCAGCTGCTGCTAATGCTACAACAAATCTTTATACTCATATTTAGGCAAGCAACTGTGTATCATTGTATGATGGAATTTGTAAGATTGTATAATGTTAATGTATTATCTGCATAGATCTGTTCCTCTAACTTGAAAAACTTTTGAAACTATCACGTACTCTTCCAGTTTTCTTGTGATCTTATGCCGTATTTTTTTAGTGTGAATGTGACTTCTATGGGTGAAGAATGTGTCGTGTAAACAGTGCTCATGCCACTCTTCAAAATCATTTACATATGTTCCACCCGCAACAATAAAAAATTTTCATTCAAATGAATATTTAACTCATTACTAGCATGGAATTATGTATGTTTGTTGTAGCATTCATTTACTGTGAGATTCTTATAGATAGTAAAATGCGGTACTAATACTATATTTTGCTTGGTAATTCTTTATCAATCTGTCTTGATTTGTAAACATTTGTTTCATGAAGATTATAGGGATGGTATTGGTTTTTAAAGTACATAATAATTTTTTGTCAACAGCGACGGCATCACTGAATTCAAAATTCTGTGCAAGAGCAAGTAAACTCAGTTCGGCAGAGCCGCAAACGGAAGGCAATTATTGATAAGCCAGGATGCAGTGACAGCAATCTGAAACAGCCAAAGAGGACGAAGACAATGCCACCCAGTCGTCAGTCATGTGGTCAGCACATCATCGTGGTAGCCAATAGGACATAGACAAAGCAGTCGTGCAATTCATTGTCAAACATCCATCCTCTAGCAACAGTGGAGCAGCCTGCTTTTGTTTCTCTTATGTCAAGTGAGTTTTTTACTTCTATGCATAATGCGTTCCGCCGTAAAGTTGTAAACATTATGCAATATCCAATAAAAATAACCTAGATTTTCATGATAATTGTGATAAGACGGGAGAGGAAATATTGTAGTATTATATATTAGATGTTAACATAATATACACTATTTTGTTGATTCTGTTATACGAAATTTATGCATATTTATGTTTTCAGCTCTGAATCCTACGGTTTCGTGCGTGTCTCCCCGAAAACTTTGCCGATTTCTGACTAACGATGAAGCCGATTTGAACTCTAAAATAAAGAAGAAACTGGAAGAATTGGATTACGTATGCCTTACTGCAGACATCTGGTGAACGCGGCATCGCAGTTTTGTAAGAGTGACTTTTCACTGGGGAAGAAGGCAATTATTCTAGCAGTCAGCTGCTGTTTTTTTTATGTGCAAGGTGCATCTAAAATTGCAGGTACCGCAAGAAAAACTCTTTAAACTTTTTGTTTTTCATTGGTACGACGACATTCTTCTTAAAATATTATTTCATTTAGATCTTATTTATAAACAGTTGCTTAGTTTGCAATCTATTTTCATATTATGTTGAGCCTAATTCATTTAATTAAATAATATGTATTAAAATTTATAAAGCACACAGTAGCCTAATAAAAGTCAAGAGTTAGAAAATTAAGTGTGGAGAATAAATACGATGAATATGAAATATTTTATCATAGAAAAATTAAAGTAGTAATATCTAGTAAACATAAGTTATTTACTGAAGCTTTTCTGCGTTTTACAGATTGACAAACGTTCATTGAAGCGCTTAAGTGGAGCCTTGGCTTGTCTGTGTCCGTCCGTAAAAAATTGTCTCAAATCCCAACTGTCTACCTCATAGTTCTAGACGCAAAATAAGTCAAATCTGCCCATTTTACTTCTAACATCAATCCCTCACACTCGTATCACTAGTTCCTATGTTCTTTTGCTCATAATTTAATACGAGTACGCACTAACGAGAGGGGTTTCAGCAATGCGTCACGTGAATTATGCTTTACTCAGTCACCTGTATTTTAAGTGCACTACCAGAATCCGACTACCGTGACAAAGAGGAACTCATTTTTTCGTGCTTTTCTCCGAATCATGTTTTCGACAATTATCATGGGTATTACGATAACCATGTATGAATAGCAATTAAGGATATAAGTCATTTGTCTCAACACTTAATTAACATGGGTATTACGATACCCATAAAGGTATTTAAACGCGACTTTTGCTTTCATTTCAATTTAAATGCGCGCAAACGAATACATTTTTCAACCAAGCGTTACGAGGATTGTGTTCTCTTAGTGACTTTTATTCAAATGCACTGTCAAAATCAGGTTAGGCAAAGGAAAGGAACTCATTTTTGATGTGCTGTTCTATCAATCATTTTTTGATTCAACATTTTACACGAGTATTACGATACCAATGTGTTATTATCAGATTAGGATGTTTAATGTTAAGGTGTTTTAAAATCCAATGTATCAACATTTCATGTTATACTTTATTGGAAATAAAATGTTTTTCTTTTCTTTTCTTTTTCTTCGTTTCAAGGGTGAACACTCGCATGTTAGATTTCTAGAGCTGCTAGACGACATCGTCAGCCACTACAATTTACCTGTGAAATAAATAGTCAGCACAGTTACATATAATGGATCTAATTTTGTGAAAGCCTTTGAAGAGTTTGGCGTTGCTGCTATTAAATTTAACGAGTTAATGGACAGTAATGTGACAGAAGAAGAAGAAGACGAGGCATGTGAGAATGAATTGAAGCTAATCTCTGCTAACGAAGCACTGAAATTTCTGGCGATGTTAATGCTGACGATAACAATGCTTTTCAACCCAGCTTGTCAACGAATGTGCGTTGCGCTTCCCATACTTTGCGTTTAGTAGCCACAACTGATGCCAAAAATGCTCTGAAATATTCAAAGTTTGCGACCACTAATCATTCAACAATGGGAAAGTGTTTAGCTTTGTGGAACAAGAGCGGCCGGCCAAAAAATGCAGAATTGATCAAAGACCTTCTCGGTTGTAGTCTTCGTATTCCTTGTCCAACACGTTGGAATTCACTAATTGAACCAACTCATGCAGATTCTCGATTTGCCGATTCTTAAAACCACAGAACTGGATTTTCTTACAGAGTTCGTAACTGTTTTGACTCCTACTGCTACAGCCCTTGATCACCTGTAAGGAGGAGAAGCTATATACCATGGCTATTTTCTGTCAACTCTGCTAACTGTGCAGAACAAGCTGGGAGAACTAAAATCAAAATCCTTGAAGCACTGCACTCCCCTCTTACAGGCAGATACTCAGGGGTTCCAAAAAAGATTTAAAAAGTGTCTTCAGCTGGATGAGGATGACGAACCTGACGTCCATGATGCAATACTGCCAACCACCACGCATCCCTACTTTAAGTTGAGGTTATGCTTCTATGCAAAAAATAGAAACATATATAGGCATATGTGTATATATATATATATATATGAACATGTACATGTGCACACACGTAGATATACATGTATGCGTGTACACACACACACACACACACATGCACGAACCCACTTACACACTCAGATTCATAAATTCGTATTGAAAATGAATATGGGAAAATGATTATAAAGATAAAAAACAATCTTAGTCGTGCTACATCTAAAATGACAGTCAAGCTCAGTGTTCTCGTAAGAAATAACCCGAAAAAAGTATGTAAATGGAAAAAAGAATTAGAAAAATGTAAAAAAGAAATGGTTTTTAATTTTCTAACGGAAATTTTACGAAAACTCAAGTTACGGTCGAAGAAAAACAACAACAAAATTCATACTTTACATCCTTCTGGTTTCTTTGCAACATCATGTGGACATGGATACATATGATAAAATGGAGATACAGTGTAAGCCGGATTTCACTTATGCGTAGCAAATATCTATAAAATTTTGGCAGAAACGTGTAAACAAATATATACTCAAAATGGTAAATTCACAGCTTGTTCAACATCCGGACGGAAAGAATATTTTTCCATGATTCATATGCTCAAATTGGGATTTATTTCCTCTGTCTAATTGTATTTTCCAATTTAAGTATTCACAGAAACGCCCCCTGTGGAAGTATGTTCAGGTTACAATTATTCGACTTGGGTGAACCGGTGGTGAAAGAAACATAACGTTTTACATTTTACTTGATGTCCACAATTTAAATCAGATGTAGTACAGAGCATATGACAAATACACCAAAAAAAGAAATAAATGAAATGCGATCAGATAATAAATACAGACACCTATAGTTAGTGAATATAAACGATCTGCAACTCGAGCAAAATTTCCAACGAGGAATTCCACGAAATAAAGAACGCCTAAACAAAGCCGCCTGCGAGCCGACGGCTTAGAGCAGACTTGATCCTCGATTCCGGTGTAGAAGTGAAAGCCAAGGTGGTGGGTTGAATAAATACCGGGGAAGACGTGAGGTGGCAAGTATAGAAGCAAGGATATTCTGACTTCCCAAAAACCGCCACCCGCAGCCGCCTCGGGCGCACTTCTTCTTTCAACTCTAAATTACGTTGATAATAAATGCGAGTTNCGAATTTCACTGACTTTATTAAGGAAGGTGTTGCGTTCAGCAGGCGTTTTCTTTAAACGCAAGACTACAGTACTGAAGAGGACTGATCTTACAACAGCAAGCTGACCCACAATAGCGGGCGACAAATTTAGGAAAAAGCTCAACCCGAAAACCTCTTTATTCCTATGTCTTTCCATTCCCTTGACAACAAAATTCATACTTTACATCCTTCTGGTTTCTTTGCAACATCATGTGGACATGGATACATATGATAAAATGGAGATACAGTGTAAGCCGGATTTCACTTGTGCGTAGCAAATATCTATAAAATTTTGGCAGAAACGTGTAAACAAATATATACTCAAAATGGTAAATTCACAGCTTGTTCAACATCCGGACGGAAAGAATATTTTTCCATGATTCATATGCTCAAATTGGGATTTATTTCCTTTGTCTAATTGTATTTTCCAATTTAAGTATTCACAGAAACGCCCCCTGTGGAAGTAATAGATCAATTTTGTATCATTTCGCAAGCACAATAAAATTAATTAATCGAATTGTTTCCACGTTAAAAAAAAGAAATGAAAACATGCATGCATATATATAGATAAATAAAATACCTACATACGTGTGCACAGATATATCCATGCAAGTGCGTGCGTACATGTGTAGGCACAAACACACACATGAAAATATGTTATATACATATACGTTTTGAAAATGAATATTAGAAAAGAAAAAATATGCATTAGACATTAAAAAATAAAAAACAACCTATCTCCTACTACATTGGAAATGACAGTCGAGCTCACTGTAATCGTAAGAAATTATTTAGAAAAAACTTCTAGAAAAAAGACTTCGAAAACGTAAAAATTAAATAATTTTCAACTTTTTGATAGAAACTTTAAAGAAAACTCAGGTTACACTCATGGAACAACAACAACAAAGAAAACATCTTCTGGTTTCACATCCTATCGGTATTCTCTTCAACATTATACGGACATCATCCAAAAATATTTTTAAAATACAAATTTTAAAAATACGTGACAAGTTGATCCGTTGTAAACTTTCGTCCAAGTCGGATTTTCAGGACTTTTACGTTAATTGTTATTATCGAGGTCACCAGACGCCTGGGAAGGCATCAATTACAAATTTCAATTAAATGAGTGTAACATTGAACGCTGGATAACTGGTGTTCGCAATTCTCAGAAGGAGTGAGGCTCGAGTAGCTTTTTCATTGCCACTTTTTGGTCAATTAAATCACCCAACCTACAATTGGAGGAAATGAAACAGAAATACGCTGAATACGGTCACGCCTTGGAGGTGATTATTGAGGACCGTTGAGCTGGTGCTGGAGCTTATCTCTTGTTGACGAGGAAACCCTGGGCCCGATCTCGGCGTAGAACTCCAACCGAGGGGTGTTGGTAAGTGTAAGTTCCAGAGGATGGCCAGTTGTATGGATTCAAGAGG
>JACJUY010008128.1:0-39686 GCA_014220935.1 Platorchestia sp. MABIK
ACAGCTACCGAAAATTGGCTTCACTTTAGAGCGCTGATGCCGGTTCCATTCTATCAAACTTCCTTGCTCCCACCCATTCCCCATGCGTGTCGTCGCTGTCACCCTTCATGCTGGAAAAACTCAGGAGCGACTGACTCGGCAGTCTTAAAAATAGGGTGTATCTCTCAGTTGCTTTGCTGTCCTATCCTCATGCCTAATCCCAACCCAAAAAGTTTCCTCTGATCTAGAAAAGGAGCGAGGGCTAAAGTTTTAACATCAATAGATTTATTGAAAGAATGGCGTCAGTGTAATTGTATATATTGTGCCTGTAAAAATAATTTCTTTCTGAAGTACTATCGCTCCTAGGTTGCCGACTTTGAAATGATCTGTTGCTGAAATAATTTTCCATTTAATTCAAAAGTACCTGTTCACAATCGTTACGCATATTTTTCGCTGTCATGGTATTATTAACAGTGGATTACTCGTGATAGGACTTGGATATAATTTGTTTAACCTATTTTTGTAATTCTTGAATTCTTCACGAATACGATGCTGTTCTTGTGCCGGCCTCCGTGCAATTGTTTACAAGTTAAAAACATGAGGTATCGGCAATACGAAAATTTCTGTGACTGGAATGTCAAAAAACGGATGTCAAAATGAAATTTTTATCTACGAATTAAAGAGTTCATTTGGAACTAGTCGTTCCCTCAGGGGGATACAATGATTGTATCAATGGGAATTACCGCTCCCAGGAAAAGATGTGAGGGCCCGAGCTGAGAGTTACGTGGGCCTTCTTTTTGTTGAAATAAAATGTTTTTTGCTATGTTAAGGACGACTTTTTTCGGTTCACTGCCGTCATGGTTTTCAGCACCTACTACTTTCTTCTTCAACTTTTATCTTGTTTCATGAACTTCTTTCCCTTACTGTTTCTATGCCTGTTCTACATACATTCTGCATTCCCTAATATCCATACTAAATGGTGCCTTCCTCCTCTCTTCGATACGCTCATCTTTGTAGCGGTTAGGGAGGCTTAAACTAAATCTAATCTAATTTTGAAACTAGTTGTTACTGATCGTACTAATTTGATGTCGGATCTGTTCATCTATTTTTGGTTTTAAAAAGGACCCAGTGTGTGTGTAATTTTTCCTTCGGATTTCATTTTTGTGTTATTGAACATGAAGTATCGGCATTACGAAAATGTCTGTGGCTGAAATATAAAAAAACGGATGTCAAAATAATATTTTCATCTACGAATTAATGAGTTCATTTAAAACCAGTACTTACTGATCGTACTAATTTAATGTGGCATCTGTTCATCTATTTTTGGTACCAAAAGGGACCCAATGTATGTTCAATTTTTTTTGCGGATTTTATTTTCGTCTAATCGAACAGGAGTATCGGCATTTCGAAAATTTCTGTGCCTAATAGCACCAGTTTTATTGGAAAGTTCCATTTTAAAAATTTGAGTTGTTTATTTTTTATGATGTGAATGTCTTGTAAATTAAGAATTCTGTAGAGAGTACAAACGTCAGAGCCGCATAGAAGCGGGAGGTGGAGGGTAACTTCTTCTGAAGAGGTATAGCTGTGGAGAATAAACCCGCCCTCTGCTACTTGCGACTCGATAGCATTATTGCGAGCCCTGTCGTCTCCTCATCCCAGTTAAAGGACTAAGATGTGTAGTGGGTGAGAGGGTTGGTCGTTGTAGATATTTGATGTCTATAAATGGAAGTGTGCAAATTTAATTTAAAATTGGTAAAATTTTCTCAGTAATCGGTTGCTTGATGAGTCCTTTTGTGGTGGTAGTTAATTTTAAATGAACGTTATATACGTAGTGTTTGCAGTGATGAGTCCTACAAACAACCTGTGATGAAATTCCTTGCGTGCAGAAGATATTTTTGTAAGAATTTATTTCAATAGTCGGATCAATAATTTCAATTAGTCGGATTTATTTTAATAGTCGGCTGTTGAATTGAAATGAATATATTTGTTGAACATCTGTTATGTTTTAACCTATTCATAAATCAGTGGCGATTTGAAATGACTTTATATTGTACTGTGAGACTTATCGTAATAGTCTCGTGTTCTACGATGAAGAGGACAATTTGAGCCCTCTTACTGTTGCATTCATCTGCATCGCAGCAATTTTTTCTAATAATGCATTGTTACTTGTTACAATAGGCCTCACCCTGTAATACTAATCTGTTCAATTATTGCAATTTGTAAGAAACTCGATGAAATATATACAGTATTAAACAAATTTGTTGAATTTGAATAAGTAATTTCGATTATTTTTGTGAAGTCTTCAAATTCACGGTAATTGGACAGATGCGTTTCACGAGATGTGGCTNCCGTTAATCAGATGATAATATGAGACATTCGCGACACTAATTCCGACGATATATCGTCGGCTTATAGGAATAAGAAGATGATAATTACCGGTAAATTCAGATGTAAATTATCGTCGGTCAGACGATAAATTTCTGACTGAGCTTAAGGTTTGGAGAGCGAATGAAGGTGAGATCGTGAACTGGTCCCTAATTTTATTATTACTACGATTATAATTACTGTCATTTCTAGCATTATCACTATCATTACTTCTATTATTACCTTTATCATCGTGTCCATCGCTTCTGATAGTCACCCAGTGCTACCTGTGCCTACGGAAATCACTCTATGAGCAAACGGACGTGTGCTGAGAAGTTCCGTCAGGGCTGCTATCAAGGCCCGCGGTTTAGCAAGAGGACGAACATTTTTGTTCCTCTTGTGCTGTCCTCTCCCTTCTCCTCTAATTTGCACTTATATCTTCCGTGTTACTTTTTTCTCTTGGGTGTCCTTAATTATTAATGTTCAAACCTAGCAATTATTAACTTAACTTTGCCGTACTCCTTGAGAGGCGACTCTTAACTTAACTTTGTCGTACTCTTTGAGAGGCGACCCTTAGCTTAGTTTTGTCGTCCTCCTTGAGAGGCGACCTTTAACTTACCTTTGTCGTCCTCCTTGAGAGATGACCCTTAATTTACCTTTGTTGTCCTCCTTGAGAGGCGACCCTTAACTTAACTTTGTCGTCCTCTTTGAGAGGCGACCCTTAATATACCTCTGTCGTTCTCTGTTGTCCTCCTGGAGAGGCAACCCTTCATTTACTTACCATTGTCGTTCTCCTTGAGAGGCGACTCTTAATTAACTTACCACTGTTGCTCTCCTTGAGAGTCTATTTATTAATATACAGTCGTCGAATAGGCTGTCCGCAATTTAGGTTGCATTAATTAATTATACTTTAAGGTATTCTAAAGGCCTTCAGTATTGTCTTTCCTGTGTCCTATTGCTCCACTTGAGCATTCCAACTTACTAGCCACTAAAAGAGGAGAAACCTCTCTGAGGATAGATTCATTAGGTGAGTTTCGACCAACCTGTAAGTTAAATTAGTTCCTGAATCATAGTGACTTATATGCTCCAACTCGCTTGTTACCCTATTTTTACCATTCAACTTTCTATTACAGTATAACTGCACTTCACTGCCAAGGCACCTTTCTTTTGTTCCTGCAACTCCCTTTTTGTCACGTAGGGCAAGCATTCTGCATCAAATGCAGAGCGTTGAGCGGGAAAGAGTGCTAATCTCTGTTTTGTATTACTCATTTCATTAGACGTGCTATCCAACTTCATCTGGTTTATTTGACAAGCTAATTGTCTCAACTTTTCTTTCTCCTGCAGTAAACCGTTGCACCTCTCCTACTTTTGCTCGAGACCAGAATCAGGACGCCTGGAAAACCTCTTTTCAATCTCTGGCTGAAGAATAAGAAGGCACTTTGAACAAGGTTCCCGACTCAACATTATCGTCAAAGACTCGCTTTGACGAGCAACATTGAACCTCCTCGCACTGGAGAATTGAATCGTGCCTGAGCACGATATACCCATCGACTTCGTTCCTGTTTGTCTGCCCAGTGCATTAACATTAAAAGACTTAAACCTGAAGTGTGTGTTATTCACAAAACAGCATCTTCTCCATCGCTAAATATACCCCTGGAAAATAAAGATTATTCTCTCACTGAAGTCCAAGACATTATTGAACAACACATGTCCAAGCTAATCACTGAGTTTGACCATTATATTACAGAAAATGCACATCAGTACAGTTGGATAAGAAACCCATTCAACATTGCCGCTGAAGACCTACCCGAGGACATTTGAAGCATCATCAACCTACAGGAGTAGCTTATTGAAATTTAAAATAATGAAACACTTCATTACAATTTTAAAAAGCGACATGAATCAGTGGGCTCATTTTGGATAAAAGTGTGCAAAGAAAAGCCAATTATTGGAGGTGAAGCCGTGAAAGCCCTACTTACATACCTTTGCGACAATATTTTTGTGTGAGGCAGGATTTTCTGCCCTGACAGTCATAAAAAAAGTACAGAAACCGCTCACAACCCAAGGATGGCTTAAGATGCAGTCTAACAACAAAATCACCCAGATTTGATTACGGCAGTGGAAACATAATACCTGTTTACTTGTGAGTAAGTTTAATATTTTGAAGGTATAAATCACAGCAATTTTTTTCTGTATTTATATTTTGAAAGCATGAAGGTGAAATATACCTAATTTATTTCTGCAGTAATGGAAAATACATGTTTGTTGATTTTCCAAGACGTCATTTTTCAAGACGTCTCTCTAATGTGCTACTTATATTGATAAACACAACATCAATCATTTTTGTTTCTGTAGTGTACACCTACAGTAACCTGTTTTCATAGGAGTAATCATATAATAAATGAAGTATTTTTAAAGTTATGGAGGCTTCGGTCGCAGCTGTTATTTTGGGCAAATTTTGGGTTACTGCCAAAAAAGGTTAGGAACCACTGCTCTAGAACGTTGGCCATGAGCAGGGCTGTGACATTATGCATCTTGCATAAATGCACAGGCAAATGCATTTGAAAATTCTACATATTACATAAAATTGGTCAATTGCATATGCAATTTCTAAATTGCATATGCAATTTTTAAAATGCAAATGCAATTTCTAAAATGCACATGCAATTCCTAAAATGCATGTGCAATTTCTAAAATGCATATGCAATTTCTAAACTGCAAATGCATTCTCTCAAAATGCATTTGTACCATTAATATATACATAATGTCCAAACATTTAGTTATGTGCATTGACATATAATATAAATTAGCTCGTCGTGTGTAAAATATAAATTAGTTCGTCGTGTCGGAGATCTTCTTTATGAGCAGAGGATTACAATCTTGGCGCCTCTAGAACGGTCGAGAGAGGATTAATCGATGTCAACGGTTTTGGGGTTTGGAGTGTTCTGTCTGCTCTGTGAGCAGTTGGCCTATAAGTACTGCGTGCAGGTTGCATTTAGTACGAGTATGTTGTATTCAAAGGGGTTACAGGAAAGTAGGAATTAGCTAGGGGTGTTGCTGTTAAGACTGCTGTGATTTTTTATTTTCCGCAAAAGAAAATGCATCTGTAATTTTCGTTTCCTCAGTTCAGTATAATTGCCAGGGAACCGAACTTTGCATAGAAATAGGTACGTATACTTTGTAGAAACAAAAACATTAAAAGAAGTAGAACTTCTTCACATTCATTGTTAGATTCCTCACTCGTTAGAATATAATTTTGTCGGTCTTGTCCCCATGCACCATTAGTTATGCAATTTATTATTATGCATCCAACTCACGTTTGATCAGAACTGGAATTTCGACAGTCATCATCTATTATCAATCCTCCTGCAATTAAATATTTGATTCATGACCAAAGTTCAAACTCAATCGGGACCAATCGGGGAATCATTATTCAAAAATAATGTGTTTTCTAGAAACTTCGTATTATTGTCACTAATATGTGCTTCACACACTGTGAAAATCTTATGCCTGTACCAACAACGGTTTTTGAGTAATTCTAGAAAGTTTTGAAAGACGAGGGTGTACGAATAATTTCATCATTAACTGTATACAGCAGCACCCCTACTGTCCAGGCTCAATAAAAAGCTCAGCTCCGTTCAAAGTATCCACTGCCAAGCTGGAGAAAAAACGAGGCTTAGGCGAAAACTAGTTCATCAGCTAATGTAGCAGATTAGACTCTACGTCATTCATGGTATATTTTTCAGGTTAATAATGGCGATGACACAGAAAAATTTCAACACGCCTTGAGCCGTGTCGAGTATTGCAACCGCACGGCCTGTTCTCAAGATTTGTGTTCCATTTTTTCATAAGTACTCGCAGTTTTCTGTAGCAGACGCAGAAGATGTCAGTAATACAAAAGATTATGAGAAAGGAATTTTAATAAAAATTAAAATGCAGCCTGGAGTAATTCAATTGCCTCAAACGATAAACACCGAGCATAAACAGGTGAGTATTATTTAGTTAAGTAAGCACGGAACTCCCGGAAATCGCGATTAGGTAGGTATCGCTTCGGTAGAAAGAAAGAAGAAAAAGAAAGAAAAACAGTTTATTTTCAAAAAAGTTGACACATGAGATGCATTACAACACATTGGGTTTTAAAAATTTATGAATATAAAACGTCCTTAATTGATGAACAAACCATACGAGGCGTACTAATAGACAAACCATACGAAGCGTGGTAATAGCCAAATCACACGATGCGTGATAATAGACTAACAATGTCAGGGGCTAATTACCGTTAATTAAGAGGAAAATCAAAATATCTCTTGGATATTTTGTACATCAAAAGATGGCTAACAACTTATAAATAATCCAAATACCACAAAAGAATTCTTCGAAATCCTTCAATTATTAGTTGAAACAAAATAAGAAAAGACAAAAAACGCTTCACCGAGGCAGACTGCAACACCGTCGTAAATGATTATCAAGTAGTGAGAAAAGGTTAGTCACGAAGTAATTTATAAAAACATCGCGCAACACAACATGTACATCTAGAAACACGTGAACAAACATACACACAAAATGAAATTCATAGCTTGTTCAACGTACGGACTGAAAGAGCATTATTTCACGAAATGCTGAAATTGCGCTTTATTTCATTTGTCTGTTTATGTTTTTCGTTTTTTCTATTCACAGAAACGCCCTCTGGGATAGTGATCGATCTATTTTTGAGTCATTTAGCAAGCGCAATAAATTTGAATCTGGACAATCGAGTTATTTCTGGAAAATGGTTCAGTGTTAACTGGGCGCAGAGCATCAAGTGAAATGTAATAGACCTTGAAGATTTGTTTTTATACAAAAAAATGAATAGAAATATATATATGTAGAAAAACATATACATACATATATATATATGTATACACATTATGTGTTTATACATACACTGCTGGTCAAAATCTTAAGACCAATCGGAAAATGTATTGTTTTCCTGATTTTTGCTTATTTATAAAGATCAGTGATGGAAAACAGTACTAGAAAAGTTCATCACTATGAGCATGTTCATTAAGTTTCAATTGAAACTTAAACCCTTAAACTTAACCGTTGTTTAAAACAGCATGTGGTTTTTCCTGGTCAAAACGATAAGACCATGATATGAAATACGCCTTATCTTGACAAAAAGTAAACAAAACAATCAGTAAACTGACTCTTTAACTACCCTGCAACGTGTAAGTGACTGAAGACGTCTGTTGCTAAATTATAAATGGCAAGAGGAAAACCTTTATCGGAATTTAAGCAGGGAATAATTTTTGAGCTCGAAAGGCGTGGACTATCACACAGAACCATTGCAAACGAAATAAATCGTAGTAAAACGGTCATCACTAACTTTTTGAAACATCCCGATGAATATGGAAAAAAGAAAAGCCCTGGTCGTCCCAAGAAAATTACCCAAGCACTCGACCGCCGCATCAGAAGAGAAGTTAAGAAGAATAGCATAAGCTCCAGTCGAATAAAAGACAATGTCGGAGCAGAATGTAGTCCTCGGACAATTCGAAGACACCTACGAAGTAAGGGGTTCAAGAATTTGAAATGCTTACAGAAACCTCGGCTCATTGCGCGTCACAAAACCGATCGATTAAAATACGCGGCTGAATACCAAACGGGGGATGCTGATAAATGGCAAAATGTAGTGTTCTCTGATGAGAAAAAATTTAACCAAGATGGTCCGGATGGGTTTCGACATTACTGGCATCACAAGGATTTACCAAAAGAAACTTTTTCTACTAGGCACAGTGGAGGAGGGTCCTTGATGATCTGGGGTGCCTTCTCATCTGCTGGAACCCTTAGGTTGCAAATAGTGCGAGGCCGCCAAACAACATCGTAGTACATTGCTATGCTAGAAAAGGCTTCCCTCATTACTGAAGGGGCTCGGTTGTGCGGTGCAAACTGGGTGTTTCAGCGAGATAACGCCGCCATTCACACCTCTCGTCATGCAAAGGAGTACACAAAGGAAACAACACCGAATTATTGAACTACTCAGCATGCTCTACGGACCTCAACCCGATAGAAAATCTCTGGGGATGGATGGCAAAGGAAGTCTTCAAGGATGGTACCCAATTTAACACTATAAAGGACCTTCCTGATGCTATTTTCAAGACTTGGGATGAGATTCCTCCACAACTTTCGGAAAGTTTGGTTGCAAGTATGCCGAAGCGAGTTTTTGAAGTAATTCGTAAAAATGGAGGTTATACTAAATTTTAAGGCCTTGTGTACTTAAAAACAAGTTTATCAAATGATTTACCTCGATTTCGATGCGGTGATCTTATAATACTGACCAGCGAAATTCCTACTGTACTCGTATTTTATTATGTTTCTGTGAAAATCATTAAAACTGCTGAAACTACGTATACTGTTTGTTTTAAGTCCTCTTACATCTTTTTCATGTTTTACATGATAGTTATCGATCATTTTATCAGTATAAAACACACTAAATATAATATTTCCATTTTTTCTGTTTTGGTCTTAAGATTTTGACCTGGAGTGTATATAGCACACACATGCACACATGTTCATAAATATATATGCATGTATTGAAAATGAATATGAGACAAATAATAAACATAAAAACAATCTTCCTCCTGCTACATCGAAAATGACGGTCGAGCTCAGAGAAATCGTAAAAAATTACTTGGAAAAATAAGTAAAAGGAAAAAATTACATCGAAAAATGTAAAAATGAACTAGTTTCTAACTTTCTAACAGAATTTTAAGGGAAATCAAGTTACAGTCTAAGAGAAACAACAAAAAACATCTCGGGTTTTACATCCTCCTGGGATTTTTTTCAGCATTCGAACATGGGATAAAATGTAGATACTGTGAAAGCCGGATATCATTTGTGAGTAACAAATATCTACAAAATTTTGACACGTAGACGTAAATGGAACAGTGGGCCATTGAGCAAATTTTCTCTACTGAAATTTAGAGTTACTTCTGATTTGAAATTCAGTGCTAACTTTGCGCAGAGAAAAAAGGAATAATGAAAAAACGCATTTTCCCCCCTACGAGGAGTACAGGAGCACAAACCAAACGAGGAATACAAAAGCCTTGTCAGGGGGTAAATTTTGTCACTGAAAGAAACAAACAAAATATATTCTCTGGGATATTTCATGCACGGTAAATGCTGCGAGAGAATGCCTTGGAAGTCCTTCACCATAAGTAAAAAACGAAAGATAGAAAGACACGAAAGCACTCTACCGAAACCGACTGAAACCCCGTCGTAAATGATTTCAAAGTAGCGAGATAACGTGAGCCAAAAGTAATATATAAAAAAACATAGCACAACACTCACATCTAGATATGTGTAAACTGATTTACACACAAAAATGAATTTCAGAGCTTGTTCATCGTACGGATGGTAAATATAAATACATAAAATAGAAAAAAGAGAGATGAGAAAATAATAGTAATAATAAAAATGACCTTCGTCCTGCTCCGTTGAGCAGACGGCTGTGTTGTTCATTATAGTCAACAGAAATAATTAGGACAAATATAAGAATAACTTAGCGAACGTAAAAAAAAATAATTTCTCATTTTCTAAGAGAAATTTCAGGAAAATCAAGTTACGGTTTTAGAGCAACTACAAAAAACATTAAGGTTTCTCATCCTCTCGGTATTCTCTTAAACAACATTTGGGCACATGCGATAAAATAGAGACACGGTGATAGATTGGTATTAGTTATGAGTAACAAATTTTTAAATACAAAATTTCTACATATAGAATACAAATGAACCTAATTATAGTTTCGTAATCAACTGCTCTTCACACGCTAAGTGTGAGGTTTTGCGGTCTGAGGCTTGAGGACCACAGGGGAGCAGGACCTCCAATCCAATCTCCATCTCCCGTTGTCTGGTGAAATAATAAGGATAATAGTTTAACGTACATAATCATTATTGTAATAAGGCAATTAAATGAGAATTATAAATAGACTATAGTATGAGTTATAAGTTTACTATAGTGAAAGTTATAGGTTTCCTATGTCAAGAGAATGGAAAGCCTAAAATTTTAAAAAAGGGTTTGCGGGCATAAATTTACTTCATTTATGTCTCGCGGTACGAGCTTCAGCTTGTTTTTATTTTTGAATCCCAATCTTCGCTACTGGATTTTACGGCAAAGACAATACTTGCTGAATGCAACTCTTCGTATTATATACTCAGAGAAGTTCGTCGGCCTTTCATTATCATAGCTTCAGGAGTCACCGCTCGAGGCGGAGGTGCGTGGTGGTGACGATACTTAACAGAGCTTTGTTTCTCCATAGTTATGAAGTTTCAACCCTACCAATATGCTCTTTAATTCGTGTACGTTTCTAGTGTGTATCACATTTGTTTTCAGTATATTCTTCAGTGAGTTCGTCAGTCGGACCCCAGACTGGGATACTCGGGGCAAGCCCTGGCCACAATCCAACCTGTTGTTGAACGTTCGATTTATTTTCGTCTTACGTACTATGGACTTGAAACAGAAGTTTGCCAGAGGACAAGCCCGCCACCTTGCTTTAACTCTTGGGCTACTGCGTACGTTGCTGCGAGTTTCAGACTTTGGATGAGAAACATCACTACTTTTAAAACTGCTGTTAATTTCGGGACTTAGGTCTCACGACTTCTTCTGCAGTCGATCAATCAACAACTTCACTCTCTACACTGGAAGTGAAGACTTGGCTGGCTCCAAGCAACCGACTCTAATTGCAGTGTTTTGGAGAGTTTTCTTGTTTCGTCGCTCCGACAGTATTTTGGCTTTAAGTTTTGCTTCAATTACTCTTTAGGTAGCCTTCCGGGTGTCCAAATTTATTTTATTTATATTCATTTGTATTTTTGTGCACTCCTGCAAATGCTCTGTACGAAATTTTTTTTAATGTGGTGAATAATAGAAAATTGTAAAACCTCAATTTTCTTTAATCACAGGTTCACACACGTCGAATACATGCTACCTGAACATACTATAGTAAGAGTAATTAGTTTACCACAAAGAAAGTTATTGGTTTGCCACAGAAAGAGTTATTGGTTTACCACAGAAAGAGTTACATGTTTAGCCCAGGTAAACGTAGGTTAAGTTTTAAGTTTTGAATATAGCCGACTCTAGCATCACTAACCAGCTAACGCCAAGCTAACCGGTAACCTACCTGTAGAACGGACGAAGACCGACGTGGTGAAACGAGAAGGTCTGTAGAAGCGTCCACCAGACTCGCACGAAGTTATCACTTGAAGGGGTGATGGATTCATGTTAGAAACTGGTGATACATTCAAAGTCGCTACTCTAATTTGTGTTTTCCGCAAATAACACCGAGAAACATATTTTTTGTTGAGTTAGATCTGATAATTGTAATTAAGTAACTTTTGGGTGCTGAATCCAAAACTGATTTCAGATTTTCAATATCAAGGCATGTTTTTAATTAAATGATTTTAATTAAAGTAAAAATTTCGTAAATTACTGTACATAACAGTTACAGGGCTTGTATAATAGATATCTGCTATTATTAACAAAAATTGACAAATGAGAGAAATTGACATGGTTAAAACGTTAGTCTAGCAGTGATCGTGACGACTGGAGATGGAAGAAGAATAGTGGCAGGAGGATGCAATGAAAAATTGGGCACGAAAGTAGATGTGGCGCTGGCCCTGAAAAGGATGCAGCCTGGTGAGGCACCGGGTTCGGACGAAGTTGCAGCTGAGCGTTTGAAGGTAGGCGGGGTGACAGATTGGTTGGTGCGGTTGTTTGATTTGCGTTTTGTAGTAGGTCCGGTGCCTACAGATTTGAAAAGTGCACGTGTGTGATTCCGCTTTACAAGGGTGAAAAGGATAGGTGTGAGTACTGTTACGCATGGGGTATAAGTAGTGTACATACATATGTCGAGTGTGGTTGCAAATGTGTACGTCATGGTGCTTATGAATCGTATAATGAATGGATCGAACAGAAAGTGCCATGAGAGAAGAACAGTGCTGTTTCGAGCACTGTTCTAGTGTGTTAAAAAATTTTATATCGCTACATGTGTGTGAAGATACCTAGCTAAAGCCAAACAGGTGTTTCGGACGTTTATTGATATTGAGAAAGCCTATAACGGAGTTCATTGGGAAGCGTTGTGGGGATGAGTGTGTGATGTACGCTGCTTGAGGCTGTTTGGAGTTTTAATGTTGATAGCAGAGCGTGAGTTAGGGTGGGAAATGTAGAGTGAGGAGGGCTCGAAGTGAGGATGGGTTTACGTTAAGGATGTGTAAGATCTCCTTGGTTGTTTAATTTGTACATATATGGATGAAGTCGTGCGTGAGATGAAGACGAGAGTGTTGGGAGGAGGTAAGCTGAAACAGTTGAATGTGCACGGTGATGTCGTCAATCGAAGCAGCTATTTTTTCTGAATAAACAATGTCAATGGCTGGGTTGGAGAAGGAACTACTTGAACTGGCAAAACAGTCTGGAAGGGTGTATGATGGAAGAAAACTCTGATTGAATGTAAATAAGAATAATGTTAAGAGGTGTTCGAGGATGGGAGTAGTAAGAGGAATGAATGTAAGGTTGAATAATGAGGTACGTGAATAAGTGTTTTGTCTTGAGTATTTAGCAGTGGGTGTTACTACCAATGGCGAATTGGATGAACAGGTTAGAACTAAGGCAAGAGGATGGTACCTAGTGTCGGGAAGTTTGAAGGCGATAGTGAGGAAAGAAAGAAAGAAAGAAAGAAAGAAAAAAACGTTTATTTCCCAAAAACGTTGACACATGAGATACATGACAACAAATTGGCCTTTAAAAATTTCTTCGTATAAGACGTCCTTAGACAAACGTACCATACGAGGAGTACTAATAGACAAACTATACCTGGTCTACTAAAAGACAAACCATACGAGGTGTGCTGATAGACAAATTATACGAGGTGTACAAATTGATAAATTATTCGAGGCGTACTAATCGACAAACCATACGTGGCGTGCAAATACATTAACCCTGTCAAGGGCTGGTTAAATCAAAAATTTTTTTTCTTGGCTATTTTATATACCCAAGAGATGGTTGACGACTTACAATTAATTTAAATACTGCTTGAGAATTCTTCGAAATTCCTAAATTATTTATTGAATCGAAGTAAGAAAAGACAAAAAACGCTGTACCGAAGCAGCTTGAAACACCGTCGTAAACGACTCTCAAGTATTGAGATAGGTTAGTTACAAAGGAATTTATAAAGAACACCACGCAACCCAACACAAAACGCGCATCTAGAAACGCGTAAACTAACTCACAGGCAAAATGAAATTCATGGCTTGTTCAGCATACGCACAGAGAGATAATTTTTCCACGAGCGCTTTATTTCATTTGTTTGTTTATATTTTTCATTTTTTCTATTCACAGATGCGCCCTCTGGGGTAGTGATAGATCTATTTTTGAACCATTGAGCATGTGCAATATATATATTTATTTTTGAAATATGGTTCAGTGTTAACTGGTTGCAGAGCTTTAGGTAAAATATAATGTGTCCTAAGCATTTTTTTTACTCAAAAAATAGAAATCGAAACATATATATGCATATGGTTGTATATATATATGAATATGTATATGTTCACACACACATAGACATGCATGTATGCGTTCGTACACACACATACCCGCACCCAGTTACACACATATATTCATATACATAAGTATTGAAAATGAATATAATAAAAATAATAATAATAATAACAATCTTGCTCATGCTACATCTAAAATGACAGTCAAGCTCTGTGCAATCGTAAGAGATGACCTGAAGAAAAATAAGTAAAAGAAAAAAGACTTCGAAAAACGTAAAATTGAAATAGTTTTTAATTTCCTAACAGAAATTTTAGGAAAACTCAAGTTATAGTCAAGGAACAACAACGAAAAAAATTTCGGGTTTCATATCATCTCGGTATTCTCTGCAACATCATGCGGACATGGGTACATGGGATAAAATGTTGGAAATACAGTGTAAGCCAGATATCACTTATGAGTAGCAAATATCTACAAAATTTTGGCAGAAACGCGTGAAAAAACATGTACTCGAAATGAAAATTCATAGCTTGTTCAACATACGGACAGAAAGGTAAATTTTCCACGATTCATGTGCTCAAATTGGGCGTTTTTTCATTTGTCTGATTGTATTTTTCATTTTTCGATCTACACTCCTGATCAAAAGTTTAAGACCACTTGAAAATTTAGAAAAATGCCAACTTTTCAGTGATAAATAATTAAATGCATTCAATTAGGGTTCGGTAAATACTAAGGGTAAAAGGTGAGAAAGACTAAAAATAACAATTGTAACAATTTATTATGAAATCAACACTTTTTCAGTTGATCAGTTGACCGCACACAAAAATCATAGGAAATCTTTCTTTAACGACGTTGAGGTGAGCAAACATTGAACTTGGTAATGAGTACTGCCTACATTCATGTTAATAACATCAAAAATTCTTCGTGGCATACTAGAAACGAGGGTTTCCATGAGGGCTCGAGGAATGTTGTCCCAGCTCCTGAAGATGGCAGCACGAAGTTCGTTTACTGACGCAAATTGTTTACCATTTCCATAAACATCTCTCGCCATCATCTCCCAAACATTTTCTATTGAGTTCAAGTCCAGCGAACATGCAGGATGACGCAAAACAGTGACGTCGTAGTCTGGCGGGCGGTGTGGGCTGCTGCATTATCCCGCTGAAAAATCCATCCATCACCACACAGACGAGGACTCTCTGCTGACAAAGATGATCTTTGCAGCATTTCGACGTAAACAGCAGCAGTTTGACTACCCTGCACCTCCTGAAGCTCCATGGTTCCTCTGTAGGAAAATGCGCCCCATACCATAACGGAGCCTCCACCACTATGGCGCGTGGAAAACATTTCAGGAGGAATTTCTTTGTCATGCCAGTACCGTTGGAAACCATCAGGGCCATCCATATTGAAATTTTTCTCATCAGAAAAAATAACTTGAGACCACTTCTCAACGTCCCATGTTTGGTGCTCACGAGCAAACTGTAAACGGGCCACTTTGTGACGTTGAAACAACCGAGGACCTTGTAGACGCTTTTTGTTCTTCATGCCGTTTTGTCGTAAGTGCCGCCTGAACGTTACTGTACTGCAATCAGCATCTGTAAGGGCCTTAATTTGCTTGGAAGACCGTCCTCTGCCTTGAGAAACCACCCGTTTTATTCTCCTATTCAATGCAGGTGAAATATTTTTCGGTCTCTCACTAGATTTTGCTGTTCCACAATTCTCTGGGTCATTTAGAAAGTTGCAAATGACAGTTTTACTGCGATGAATCTCAGCTGCGATTGCGCGTTGCGACAAGCCTTGCTTATGCAGTTCGACAATTCGACCACGTTCAAATTTAGAAAGTTTGCTTGCTTTGGGCATGGTGAAACCTTTACGCTACCAGTGCCAACCTGTAACTAATCTAAAATGCCGGAAATTACCCTTTAACTAAACTTTTTTTACCCTGGTCTTATAATTATGATCAACTGAAAAAGTCATTCTTTATTAAAAGTGTTGATTTCTTAATAAATTGTCACAATTGTTATTTTTTGTCTTTCTCACCTTTCACCTTTAGTAATTACCGATCCCTAGTTGATTGCATTTAATTATTTATCACTGAAAAGTTGGCATTTTTCTAAATTTTCAAGTAGTCTTAAACTTTTGATCAGGAGTGTATTTTTTAATCTTTCGCAAGAGCAATGAAATTAATTAACCGAATTGTTTTCAAGTAAAAAATAGAGATAGAAACATGTTTGTACATTTATGTAGATATACAGACCTACATACGTATGCACATATATATCCATGCATATGCGTGGGTACACATGTATGAAATCACACACGCACGCATAATAATATATACGAATTGAAAATGAACATGAGGGAAGAAATATTAAAGATGAAAAGATAAAAAACCACTCATCTCCTACTACATCGAAAATGACAGTCGAGTTCACTGTAATCGTAAGAAATTATTTAGAAAAACCCTAAAAAGAAAAAAAGACTTCGAAAAACGTAAAAAGGAATAGGTGTCTAGTATAGGTGAGTATGAATATCAAAAGGAGGTTGCATGAAAATACTGTCATGTCGATAGTGTCGTGTGAATCTGAAACGTGGGGCTTAAAAGGGGCTGATAGGAGTCGGTTGACTATGAATTCTGAGGAGTTTGGCTGGAGTGATGTTGTGAGGTAGACGGAGGAAGGAGGAAGTGAGAAGCACGATTCGAGTTAGGAGAGAGTTGACGAGAAGAGTAGAAGAGTAGTAGTAGAAGTAGTAGAGTAAAGAGTAAAAGAGTAGTTGACGAGAAGAGTAGTTGACGGTCATTTGGAAAGAATGAAGGAGAAACGGTTGTCGAAGAAAGGGATGAAATCAGAGGTACGTGATTGGAACATTAGAGGTGGAGCGAAGACTGGATGAATGGATAAATAGGGCTGAAAGGGCGTAGTGTGGTCAAAGTATTACGTTAGAGGAACCTAGAAAGTGCACAATGGTAAAAGATGAGTGGAGCATGATTGTGAGTGTATGACAGTGGCGCAGTCCGGAAAAGCGAGATCAGGAGTTCTCGGCCTGTGGGAGTGACTTAGGCCGCGGCCAGACAAACAGCAGTGGAGCAGGACAGAGCAGAGCAGTTACGACCCTCTTGGTAGCTGCTATCTTATGCTAGCAGGTTAGGTGGCCAAACAAACAGCAGTGGCTAGTCCTGAGTCCGCAGCAGTTGTAATCTTGGCACCACGAAGGGCGGTGTTTTGTGACTGGTTACCTCAAATTTTGTTTATTAAACAGCTGTAGAACTGACAATATTACATCCAATTAAGCGTAAATATATGTATAATAAACGGTCTTGGACCACCAAAGCTGTCAGCTAATCGGACACGCAGGAGGCCAACTGCCCGCCGGTTGTCATGCGGCTCGTCGGAGGTGCGGTACGTCCCCGAGTAAAGTCCCCAGCGACGCGGCACAACACCATGTCTCCGGAGCAGTCGAGGAAGCGGCCCACCCTCGTAGCCGAGAAAAGCGCGTGCTGGCGGCGGAGCGTCCAAGGAGCGCGGCAACCGTCAAGGCACTCCCAGGTGCATCGACTCGTCTGCTAAAATAAACCAATAAATAAAGACAAAGCTAAATTGAAGAAGTGCCTTTATTACAAAATCCACATGGAAATTTTTAAAGAATTGAGAAAGACAAATTACCTAATCAAGACAGCTGCTAATGGGAAAGAGGCACCGACGAAAGCAGCACCGGACCACTCTTTACGCAGCTACTCTTGAATCTACTGCGAGAAGATGGTAGGGTTACACGTAAGAAGGTTGACAACAAGAATAATAGTGATCAGAATAGTCAGTCTCGAGAATAACCACACCTGAACTTTATGGTTCGTTCAGTGTAGAAACTTTATGGCAAGAAGAGTTGTCAAGGTTAAGGCAAAAGGCAAGAATTACCGGGCTTTCAAGAAGATAGTAAGAGGAAAAGATGGAGCTCAAATAGGGGAGTTATAGACCCCCCTGTAACGGCTAGAGCTCTCATCCGAGATTTAAATAAGTAAGTTAAATTAAGTTAAGTTAGTCGCCAAGGCAGCCTGTGAGCAAATGTAATTAAGAATTTAAACGAAAGCCGGTAATAAAAGGAATCAAGCACTCACACAGACACACAATAATAAAGAATAAGGGGAAAGATGCCAAGTTAATTAACAGGCGATACGGTGGTGACCCGTAGAGCTGGGGCCCAAAATCACTCCGGTGACGGTGCAAAACTACGTTAAGCAACTGACGGCGTAGTTTTAGTCATTACGCTCACTATTCAAGTAATAAGAAACATCACGAAACCGTTCACTGGCTTTCGGGGCAGCAAATCTAGTAAGCATTTAATTCAATGTAATTATGGTTCAAAAGCATCTGGAGAACCTGTTCAGAAGAATCTCTGCCTCTCTCAGCCCTGCGACCTTCGACCTTACTGCCTGGCCGCGCTGCTGGAGCAGCTATATAGTGCTGGAGTTAAAGCGCCTCTCGGGTAACCCTGGAGAGGTTGTGAGGAAAATCCTCACAATTACTATGTTATGCATTACCTTGTTAGCATTACAAGTACATTCGTACACAATCGTATAGTACTTTTTATTTCCCTGCAATGTTTCTACCCACAATAACTGAAATGGCTTTGATACTGTTTTATAATTGCTCCAGGAAATTCTAGAAAAAATTAATTGCATGATAACATGTTCGATCTGATTGCTGATAGAATAATCATGCAAACAATTCAATGTCGAATGACTTGAAAACTTATAAATACTTGAATTTGGATTATTTTGCAGTGCTGGACGTGTAGATACTTACAGAACAAGGAACATCTTCGCTCAGGCCTGTAAATATATACATGTATGGATATTACAACCCTAACTTTGAATTATTAAATTAATAACCAATGTCAAACACAAAGGATCTTCTGTATTTGGCGTGCGGCCCTAAATTTCAATTTAATTGCAATTTTCACGTAGAACTCGAACATCACAACCGTTTTTAGGAGAACCTAACATTTTTTTAGTTGCATGCTTTCAAAGTTATTTTTTACCAAAGTAATACGGATAAAACGCAAACGTGAATAATTCTTAATCGGTTTTGCCCAGCGCTTCGCTCTGGTCCGGAAGAAGTAAAAGATCCTTCCTCTCCACATTTGACTCTCACAGATGACCTAACCTGTGCCTCCTCAGTATTACGTAGGAGAAAGAAAAATGTTTATAATTAAAAAACTATTAGTTTACATATAAGAAGGTATGTTTGTAGTCAAGTTTAGTGCCATGCGCCAAACACAAAAGACCTAATATAAAATATTCGACATTGGTACGCTTTATTAAAGTGTAGGTATTGACAAAGAAAATGCTTGATATAGGTATAGTTTTTCGATTTATGAGGGGGAAAATACCTATATACGTATATATAACTATACAAGCCCACCTACCACTAACTTCTATAACGTGTGCTATAATGACCACTGTTCATTAACATAGTCATGATCGAAATATTATGAGATGCACCCCCGATCGCAGGAATAGCTTGGCACTGAAGAGATCAGAAGTTCGTCACCCTCTCCGAACTCTAGGGTGCAACTTACCGCTAGTTTCCGAGCGGTGTTTTATCATCCAAGATAAAACGCCGCGAGCGCTTGCTCCTGACAGCGCTGCCCTGCCCTGCTCTGTGCTACTCGTCTGGCCACCCTAATAGGAATACCACAAACATAAAACACCGCGCCAGCTCTGCTCTGCTCTGCTCTGCCCTGCTCCACTGCTGTTAGTCTGGCGCGGCCATAGCTCTGCTAGTTTAGATGTATGATTGCAGGTCAGTTCTGTGGGTCTACAATCTTCGAGCTTACGTATATGAAGCGGAGGATGTCAACCAGTGTCTTGCTGTGGGCCTTGCTGTGGACGAAATGCCTGGAAGACGTTGGTGAGTGACAATGATCGATCATGGGTTATTTTACAAGGGGTTAAACACGGTTTTCGTTGATCGGCTACCCGTAGTTGGTGGAGAGAGTCTACTTTAGTTTACAGATAGATAGAATAAAATACCAATTTTTCAAGATATTCTCTAAAGAACTACGTAAAGAGACAGCGCTATGTACCATTTCAAGAACCTGAAATTGAACGATTAAGCTCTTAAAATAATCCAACCTATCTGCAGCTTTCCTAACCACTAAACGTTCGGTATTTCATCATAAAGTGGAAATTAATTTTTTCCCATGCAAAGCGCAATATGGTTCAATCGTATTCCTTATCTTGTTTTCCACGAGCCTCGTAATTGAACCTTCAAGAACTTTAAGGAAAATGCAACCAGAGCTTAAATTTGCACTCAAGGGCACTTAACAAATGACTCGTCACCTTGAACAGAATGCTGCACCCACAAGTTATTTCAAATACGAGTCTGAAAATGGAAAGATTTTAGTAAACTAGAGTAAAGTATAGGTCTATGTGGCCTCTGTACTCTTCTAAATAAATGAGTTGGTCATCTAGCTAATATTGCGCAAAAACTGCTGCGCAAATCTGAAAGGACTTGATAAAAAGTTTTGCATTTATTACTATATCCATCTCAAAATATTGCCATAAAGAGAAATAATGCAACACGCCAGCACACCATTCACGCTACAGGAGTACACAGAACAATTCCAGCCTCAACAGAGCACACACACACAAACTCTCCACTCTTCGCTGTGGGAGCCAGCCACGGATGAGAGAGCGGAAGGCCAGGACACAATCCGGTTCTAAGGACCATGTACAAAAAATCATAATCTGATTTTTAAAGATTGATATTTTCAAGTACAATTTCCCAGTTTCCGTTTACGGTTAATGTGCCGCTTCTCAAATTAATTCACTTTCAGAGTGTAGAAGGAAGAATAAGAAAAATGTAAGTCATCTAAATGGACAGTTTGTCCCTTTCCAAAAGTATAATTTTTGATTAATTGTAAAAGCGACACAACTTAGTTTCCGCTCTCTCTCTCTCCATGCCGGAACCCCACACAGGCACTTGCACACAGGACATCGAGAATTGGAGTTTAAGAATTAGCTGAAGTATTAATGCTAGGATAAGTTAACGAGAATTCGCGCCGGGTAAGCTCATGTGAACAAGAGTTAGAATTAATTTGCGAGAATCAAACAAGGATTAATTAACAAGTACACTCGCATAACACTACAGCACAAAACCTGGTGGGAATAAGTTTAATACAGGGTGCGGTCCTGTGGGATCATCCACTTATCAAAAGTGAGCAAGGGGCGAGGGAAGCATGCATCTGGCTGACCGTGAGCTGCACCGCGCGTCACCAGCAGCAGCACAGGCACAGAACAGCGGATAATGACGTCGGAGGCCCCAGGTATGGGAACCGCTCTTTCCCGCCTCTCGAGGCTGGGACTCCGAATGGCGGTGGAGGCGAAGAAGCGCAGGGCATGTGAGCGAACTGCCGACCAAACTACCTTATCATCCGCTAGGTTCACATGCCAGCCAGAAAAGTGGATAGGACTCAATGCTCGTTTCCCACCAGAATTTTGTACAAAAGCATCCAAAACTACATATATCGTAATTAATTTAACAACTCAGTCCGCTCAATTCTTGAAGCAAACATAAGAAATTCATAATACCTAATGCGTGTTGGGAATAATTAACAATGATGAGCTCACGCCAATAGAAAGAAAGAAGACAGAAAACATTTTATTACTAATTAAGATAATGCAAAAGACATTATTTGTCTTCAAAATATCTTCATGCAAATATCCTTAGTTGATATACTAAGGATATGGTTGAAACATGATTGAGGGACTAGAGTGGGAAATGTATTCTCTTTGTAGCGTAATCAAGGTTTGATAACACATGCAAATACACGTTGAGAAAAAATATAATACCATTGACGATGCATTGTTGAAAACACTTTTATTAGTGTTCATTTAAATTTAAATAAGAGCTCAGGATCTTGCAGAATTAGGAATTAATGTGGTAAGTAAAATAGTTATAATAAAATAATTCTGCTTTTTAGACTATGAGGTTGAAATTCTGATCTATCTTTCCACTCCTACGTTTCAACTATTTAGCCAATCAATAAGCTCGGAGCAAATATAATATTTTCCACAACACAAATTTATGATATTTCCTACGTAAATAACCCCGGCTTAAAAGAGTTTACCGGAATCAGAAACATGAATAGGATTATTTTACAACGCTAACCAAAACGTTTACAACGCACTTGGATTAATGTATGAAATTAACTACCTGAACACAGCTGTCATAATATACTCACGGGCAAAAACAAGGACGTTCAAGCTACTAATACTGGCACAAAAGACTTCACCGGAGTCAGAGACCTGAGAAGGATTTCATACAATGCGATGCAAAATATTTGCCACACAATAGGAACAATAAGGGAAATTAATTACCTAAATAATACTGTATAATATACTCACGAGCGTAAGAAATGACAAATTGCCACTCAAGGCGAACAAGAACAGTTTAGGACATTAATAAAAAAACACGAATGTCCTATGAAGTTGAAACATCCGATGAATTACATCGCTTTTCAAAATGTCTTGATATAAAATAGTAAAAATATGGTATTTAAAGGACAAATGCAAGTTGCAAAATTAACAATTTTTCAAAACCTGCAGTCTGTACTCGTATAATATGTATATATTTATATACATAAATACATACATAGATACATATATATATAGGTAAATACTGGCATATACGCATGAAATTATATTGTTTTTAAAATGTCTCAACATAAAGATCTTTAGTTAATAAACACATATGGGTGCCATTACAGCCCAAATCAATGCTTGTACAAAAGACTGACAGACAATGTTAGAAAATTTCTTTGATTTAAAATTATGTCGTTGATTTTCAAAATTAAATGTGTAATGTGTTCAGTTTTAATGATGTATTTAGATTAACTGTAATGTCGTGTTCAGGCTTCCGCAGCTTCTAGGAAAGGGCAAGAGGGGCTTGGACCGACCAGACTGAGTAGATACTTTTGAGATACATTAAAGATACGTTTGCGACGTATTCGCGTCACCTTAGAGCCTTCTTAGGCCACCAGTGTTGGAGAATCCTGCGGCGCTTCGCCATTGAGCGTTGTCTCTAACGCTGAATGTGGTGCTAAGGTCGGGTCCGGCTTGTGCGGAACCTGGCGGAGGGCAAATCGAGGCAACCCTGGCGTAAATTCTCTGTTCTCTCCATCTCTTCTCCGTCAGCTCTTTTTGTTCTCTATCTTTATTCTTAATTAGTGTGTGTGTGTGAGCGTGTGCGTGATCAAGTTATTTCATATTCATAGTGGCCTGTTATGGCTGCTCATCCTTCAAGGGCTCTAGAACCTCATACAATTAAATCAGACTGGTTGTCTGAAACTTAAATTAGAAGGGACCATCTAACTGACGAGTCAACATACTCTGATGTGGTTACCTTCAACTTAAAACTTAAACTAACCTTATATCTTAAACCTTGAACCTTTATATTTCTTCTATAACACTCAACTTACTCTGAAGCACTTTCCTAGCTACTTTCCTCTAAAAACTTCAAGTTTCCTCTTTGTACTAAGAGTTTCTACACTGAGTTGCACCGTTAGCTCAGGTGTGTATTTATAATTATACTCGATTTATCTGATATAAAACGAAACAAGTGAATAGACATTACCAATTTTGGTGGGGTCTTTCAATTTCTAAATGTGGATGTGATTTTTTCCGCAGTACCCTCTAAACATCCCTTCGCAGTTTCGTTTGCTGTGGATTCTAACTTGCGGCTCTACTGCAGCGGTTGTGCTTGGCCATGTGTTTAACTAGGTAAATTTCTTTAACTTGAATCTCACTTAATCTTTAAATCTGCTTATATTCAATCATATGTGCCCCTCTGACATCGAACGTTTTCTTTAAATTCTACCGTTGTTTTTCAGCTGACGTTGAGAGATTGGAGGTACTGGGAACCAGAGTTCCGGTGTGGATGGGAGCACAGATCCCGGGGTTCTTGTTAATTAGCTACGCCCAGACGCTGTCCACTGGCGACCTGCCTGTCTTACTTATTGGCCTCGATCTGAGACTCGATCTAACTGAGAACGCAACGCTTTTATAATTTTAAAGTTTTTAAAAGGTTTTTAAACGAATAAATTTCCTCCTTAATTAATGGATAACTCTTAAATATTTGCTAAATAAATGATCGCCGTTGCGACACCTTGGAATTACATTTAAGAATTACAGTAAAGATCGCCGTTGCGATGCTCTCATAATTTATGTAAACTCAGTCTGTCCTGTGCCAGCTTCTCTCGCTCAGTCAATGACTTTTTAACATCTCTTTTTGCCGTGCCTTTTCAGTTTATCAAAATTAAAGGTCGTTATACCTCTTTAGAAATGTTTGGCATTAACAAGTTTCTACTCGAATTTATAAATGCTGTAAAATTTAAAATTATATTCGAGAACCAATGAAAATATATTCTTGTGTATACCTTCTCCTTCAATGATTGTGTGAAGGATTCAGAAAATTTCCCACAACAAATGTAATATTGCATCCCATTGCAAGTTATCTAAAGCTTGATAATATTTATTAATGAATTTAATGAAAGAATACAGATGATCTTAGTGGGGTGCTACGCTTTTGACAGTCTCTGCGTATGATGGCATTTGAGCTGTGGCTGTTGTGGCGTCAGAGAATAATATTAAAAGTGTTTGTAAATAATTTATACGCCAGAATAAAGGGTCGTAAGGGCCGAAGTCCCGATAAAAATAATTTTAAAAATGTCCTCGTGCAGAAACATGCTTTCAAACGATCAATGAAGGCAGCTCAGGGAGAAAAACTTGACCACTAATAGCACAGTAAGCCCTGTATGATCGAATGATATTATCGAGTGAAGCTATGTCACTGGAAGAGCAATGGTTTTGTAACAATAAACTTTTAGTACATTTCATAAAAGTTTATTTTTGACACACAAAAGACACATTTACCGATGCTTACACCTCAGAACAAAGTAAATGCATACAGAACAAAGTAAATGCAAAGTAAATGCAAAGTAAATGTGAAACTTCTCGGTTGTGCTTCGTTACGAAGAGAAACTGGCTGAAACATCTCTACTCATCTTGAAACATTTTACAGTAACAAACACGAAGTCAGAGAGCGAGAGGCTGAATTGTCATGCAAAATTTCTAAAAACGCACTGCATGCAAGAACTGAACTTAGCCGCCATCGTAGTAGATGTTACTGTAATTAAAACCGCGCTTTTCAGGCGTTCCTGTTCAACGCGTCTACTGCTTACCTGCGTTCAAAGCTTCCTCACAATGGAGATGCATCTGCCTCGATCATGCACGGACGTGCTCTGCATGGTCGCAGTGCAATGCGGAGAGTAGGAAGTCGGTTGCAGATTCGATCAAATGTTCGCATTACCGAGATGCGAAAATAGGGCTGTTAACGGTGTTTAATAATTACATATAATATCTGTTACGCTCTACATGCTAGAAAAAATACTCAGATTCAAGATAAATTTGAAAAACAGAATAACACACTACAACACCTGATTATTTTCTTTATGCTGTCCTACAGCGGGCGCCTTCAAGCGTATACTTTGTGCAATATTTACGGAAATTTATCCTCAAGTAATAGTTTTCAGGTATCGGAATTACAATAATGTTTCTATTTGAGAATTGAATCTGCAATATTCGGTGTTTACGTCTCAAGAGCAGATATGACTTCGATATGACTCTGCGTCTTGATTGCTTGACTACTGATGAGTATTGTTCCAAACTTTTATGACAAATTGAACCGTACACCAAACTTAAATTACAGTGAGTGTCAGAAATCTGAACGAGCAATGAGCAAACAACCGTATTGGGCGAATAGAAAATTATAGCTTATCACCAAGTGGTTGTATTCTGAAGATTGGGACTCCTGTTTCTCAGTTGACGAGTTGAATTCTTGCCGTCGACGTTGACGTAAAGCTATCTAGCCAGCAGTGAGACGATTCTTGTGCAGTTCAATGTAGAATGCATTGCTTTGTACAAAAAGCGTCTTGCCACTGGCCAGTGAACAACCGGGGTGAAAATCTTTTGAGTAGGTAGAATCGTCCATTTTCTCTCTGAAGCTGATGAGAATTCCGACTGCGAGTGTAAAGAAACATAGAGCCGTAATATTCACTACTGCATTAACAATTCAAAACATTAGACTGCATGAACGATTCAAAAATAATGTTTGTTTTGGAGCTTTGGAAAAGTGTGGTTGATTGATTGAATCAATCATCGATTACCTGTATCAGCTTCTGCATTGAATACATGGGTCGCATAATTTGTTTTCAAATGTTGGAAAAGCCGATGCTTCTGGGGAGAAACGTTGACTTTATATTTAGATATTCGAGAACAACTACTGAACAAATATCTAGTGGAGTGATCCACAATGTGAACAGCAACATACTCTATTGGTGAAGCATGGTAGAAAGATCCAATACAAGAAAAACTTATAAACAAAGCATTTGAAACTTTTTTGCTGTTTATTAGTTGTAAGGATTCATTTGACATGTATGCTCAACATAGTGTTTCTTAATAACTACATCTTCAAATCAATGTCAGACAGTTATACCTGCGGCACGAAGCAACTCCTGAGGGGATCGTCTGATGCTCAAATAAGTACAGATTTTAAATTTCCAACGGAAAGATCATTTTCGAAAATGCTCTCTTCATTTTTTTAACTGAAATCCTGGCTATTAGTCTGTACATCAGGTTAACTTGGGTGATGTTTCCAGTGCGAGCAGTCTTCCATCGTGCTGAAAAAATTTACGGGTAACCAAGTGCTATGTAATTGAAATCAAATACGAAACTGACTGGAGAATGCTATTGATTTTTGTTTTCGTATGGAATTTTTCAACTTGATTTCATATACATGAGAGGGAAATTTCATGATGATCGTTTAAACCATGACGGAAGCTGGCTTCATTGTGGGACAAATTCTCTTCAATTCATGAGCAATATCGGAAAATTGTTTCCGAATAAAGCAATCATTACGCTGTTCCAGATGCGAAGAACAACTTTTCATTAGACCATGGGACGATTTTACGTGCAGCACCTGTTTTCCATCTCACTCAACAAAACTTATGTTTTTTACATTCTTTGCAGCATTTCAATCATGGTATGTGTGTGTTTTTTTAAGTAATGGAAAACATTCTCAAATCATCATGGACATGACTCCTCATTGTTCTGAGACAAGTTCTACAGTGTTTCACCATATTTCAAGAACCTTTTTGGGGTTTGCATGCTGCTCTCTCGGATTGTCATAACGAAAGACGTAGTTTATGGAGATTGAGCTCATCCACTTTGAGTTCGATCTATGAATCCTCCTCGCCCATTATGCAGCTTGACGTTCTCTAAATGGTTATTCTTGTCACCTTCTGTACTCATAGCAATCTTAGAGCGGGAAGATTCTGCATGGTGCATTCAACAGCCGTTTTATAGTTTCTACAAAAATTTAATCCTGGGATTCCTAGGATGCAGTTCGGGCCTGACAGGCCCGGGCCATGCTGGGGCACCGCCTTTCAACGATAACTTGCCGTTACATTTCCTCCGCTCGCAGCTGCGCCACCTGCTGCAGGAGGCTGTTGCCCGCCGCAGGATGGTAGTAATGTGGAGTCGGAGATCGATCCTGGACCGACGCCAGGAACTTCTCCAATCTTGACTTGAAGGCTACCAGTTTCCCACGGGACTCTTTCAGTTCGATTGGGAGGCAGTTGAAAAGTCTTGGACCAATAACCGAAAAAGATCTTTCATGGCGCTTCCTCACGCGGGCTAGAGCCCTGTTATTGAATGGCGGAACGACGCATGACTTCCCCAATCGGGGGTGCTGTCTAATTCTCAACGCCAGACTCGGGTCAACAAAGTTCGGTACAAGTCCCTCCAGCAACTTCCAGGTGTAAATTATTAAATACCGCTCACGTCGTAGCTGCAGTGAGAACAGTGATAGCCTCTGGAGCCTCTCCCAGTAGTTAAACCGCTCCATTCCGACGATTTTCGACGTGAACGTTGTCGCAATTGGATTCCACAACTGGCAGCAATACTCGGTCAAAGGCGAAATCAGTGCTCTATACAAAGTCATCATGGCCGCTGCTTCCAGGGCACGGAACATCCGGAGGATCCATCCGAGTTGGCTTCGACACTTTTTTGAGACAGAGTCTACGTGCTTTGCGAAGCACCCTCCGTCCTCTACTATCACGCCCAAATCCTAGATCGATGACCTCCTCTCCACTACCTCCCCATCAGCAGTTCTGTAGGGAAGGTGTCATCCGGATGGTGACCGCAACGAAGGAGCTCGAATTTGCTCTCATTAAAGCACATATTATTCACCTCGGCCCATTCATAGATTTTGTTAAGGTCACGCAGCAGGGCTTCGCAATCCAGCTCGCTGGCCACTTCCTTGAAAACTATCGTGTCATCCGCAAAGGATGAGGCGCAGGAGTGGAGTAATCCGGCGCCTATGTCACTGACATGGACTAAGAACAGGAGTAGTCTAAGCACCGAGCCCTGATACACTCCACTGGTCACTCGCGACCACGGTATACCGTGCTCGCGACTCAGCTGACCGGCATCCGTCAACGGTCACAGCTTGTTTTCTGCCAGTAAGGAAGCACCGGACCCAACTCCACAGGTCGCCACCAACGCCAGCAGCCCTCAACTTTCTAAGTAAGACCCCATGGTCTACCTCGTCAAATGCCTTAGCAAAGTCTAGGTATACAGCATCCACTGCATGACCACGACCGAAGGCTTCCGTGATATACCATTGGTGCTCAAGCAACTGTAAGTGGCAGGACCTCCCCCTTCTAAGCCCGTGCTGACTCGGGTTGAACAATTCGGCGTCCTCCATATATCCCACTAGCTTCCTCACCATTATTTGTCAAAGATCTTTATAATGTGGGAGGTCAATGTGATCGGCCTATAATTCCGCGGTAGGTGTTTCTCGCCACCTTTATAAATGGGGGTAGTAATTCCCAGCTTGAGTTTGGTAGGGATGGACCCCGCACTCAGTGATGCTCTCCAGAGCAGGAACAAATGATGGTATCTCTACAGTTGCGTAGGAGGACAGCCGGAACACTGTCTGGACCCGGCGCCGACGAGGGTGAGAGCTTTCCAATGCTTTCCTCTACGTCTCGCTCACCGAACTCTAAGTCCACCAGGTTGATCGGTGTGGTACTCGGCCACTCGTTCGGCCTCCAGTCGCCATCATCTTCCTCAAACTTGGGCCGACTAAATACTGCCTCATACTGTGCGCACATCACAGCGCATTTCTCTTCAGGGGTGCACACATTTCGTCCGTCGACTAGAAACGGTCCCACCGCTGACTTTGTGCGAAGTTTCCTCCTGGCGTACGAGTAAAAGTATTTAGGTTTATTTCCTACGGCAGCTATAGCTCTCTCCTCGCAGGATCTTGCCTCTTCCTCATGTGACGCCTCGAGCTGCCTATCGATCTCAGCTACTATCTCAAGGACGCCATTCCTGGCGGTCCCTGAGCGCGCCAACGTCCTAACTCTTTTAAGCAGCTTTGAGTGCTTTCTCATTAGTACCTTGCGGTCCCTAGGTATTGGGTTTATCCCCCTAATTTTCCGTGCTGGAGCATATCTTGGGTAGACCTCGGACAAGACAGCGAGGATCCCGTTGTACATCTCGTTGGGGGTGTGTCCAGCCAAACGTGCATCCCAGTCGATGTCTCCCAGCGCTCCCGATTGGCCAGTTCAGTCTGCGCGACCACTCATAAAATTGAGAGTCAAGCGACCCTTCCGGCGCTCCCCGGTCCCAAATTGTTTGCCGTCCCAGGCCAAAGCTTCCATATATGAGGATGCATCTGTGGTCGGACATAATAGTCTCCTCAACCTCAACCCATCTGACCAACTCGTCGTCGTTTGTTAAAAATAGGTCTAGGACATTGCCTAGTCGGGTTGGGAGGCGGACGTATTGCTGCAGGGCAAAACTCTCCATAAAATTTTATAGGTACTCGCTCTGCACTCTTGACTCTCTCGTTCCCCCATGGGCATGACCCGACTCCCAGCACATGGTTGGAAAGTTGAAGTCTCCCATAACAGCAATTGTGGGAAGTGGAGGTGGCAGAGATTCGAGCGCCGAGGATATGAGGCTAATTGCCTGCTCAAAGTTTGCCTGCTGACAAGTTGGGGGGCGGTATACAATCACCACCGCCAAGCCCAGGCCGGCAAACCACAAGACCAGGTGCTCCACCACCGAGTTTGTGCCGGCGGAGAGGACTGTAGCATGTCGAGATTTGTCGTTCCTGACATAGCATGCAACTCCCCCCTTCTTTATTCCTGCCGTTCGATCGGCTTTAAACAGGCTGAAGCCTTTCAAATTAACTTCAGCATCCAGGATTTCTTCATTAAGGTGGGTCTCAACAAGGGCCACCAGCCCCGTACCAACAGCCAAGGTTCTTTCCCTCAGCATTTCTACCTTGCGCTTTTGCCTGTAGGGCCTCAGACCTTGAATATTCAAGAACAAGAACGAAGCGCAATATTCCCCCGCTACCAGTGGGCATGGCAGCTGCAAGCTGCGGGCCGCGTCGCCTGTGGAGGTCGTTCTATCCTCCAGGACAGTAGCCGGGACAACTGCTCTTCTATGGCACTCACCTGCCGGCGCAGCCCAAAGAAAGCCGAGATGTTCATCGTTTCTTCCTCGCGGGCACCGCGGCTGCGGTCACCAACTGCGCCAGCTGGTTCCGGCGGATCAATATTGGCATCTACCGCACCAGGAGCGGAAGCGATGCGCCTTAAAGCCGGCTCGTTTTCAAAATTTATTAAGCCAAAGATTCATCATAACAAATCAATCCTTATAAGGAATCTTTGGAAAATAAATTATTTATGTCACGAATACAAAAACCACTAAAGTTGGGCTTCGTACGTAAGCCGAACATTATTTAACGTATTGTCAAATCAATTTCGTTTTAAGACAGAATTTTTCATAACATATCCCAGACAAATGATTTAAAATTCAGCTTTAGTTTGCAAATTTAAATGAAAATTCATTAAATTTTTAAGACCCTCTGGTTTTCCCATGTCTAGCCTTGATATTCTTTTTACTCCAATATCTTCATCACAAACGATTAAAAATTGTTTACTTTTGGTGATGGAAGTGAATGCCAGAGTGTTGGGAAAAGGTGCGCAGTTGGTGGGACGAAATGGTGTGTGTTGGGAAGTGTGTCAGCTGTTGTTTGCAGATGATACAGCGCTTGTGGCTGATTCAGAGGAAAAACTGAGGAGACTGGTTGCAGAGTTTGGTAGAGTGTGCGAAAGGCGTAAACTGAGGATAAATGTGAATAAAAGTAAGGTGATGAGATGTTCAAGAGGTGGAGTGTTTGGAACTTTGCACTGTAAAAAAAAAGTGTTAAAACAACGGAAAATTGTCTGGCAGCTTTTTCGCCAGAGAGTTTTTTTCCCTCTGTTAGTCCGCCAGATGCATTAATTGCTTCCGTCGTCGTTACAGACATCTGTTGAGTTAACGGACTGCGACAAACGCACCGTTAGTACAACGGAACTATTGTTATATCTCTGTTCAATTTACAGGAATGTTTTGAACGATCTGTATTTCCGACAGGGAACGTCTACATGTCCGTTGTTACAACGGGTGAGGCCGGCATTGTGCCGGACGGAATATATGTTGCCCGTCTCTTCTCTAGAAACTATAAGAGCTTCTGTTGAATCTACAGACACATAAAGAAGCCTCTTGGTAAGTGACAGTTTCAAAAGATTCTGTTACTACGACAGAGGAACCGGAAATTGGACGGTACTCTGTTGCATCTACCACTTGCAAATACATTATGGTGCCCAGTAAATATTACATGCGATGTACTTTTGTCCGTTTATATACATAGAAGTATAGCTGCAAGCCTATGTGTGCGGACCGCAGGGAACGGTGCAATAAAAAAACTAGTCGTAACTTCCTATTAACGCGGGAAGTTAACAAGTCTTCATTTTTATAAATCGCATAACCGCCAACGATTCAGGCTGCTGGAGGAAAATTTTTTATTCACCCGTTTATTTAATTCGATTCACATGGACACTTCTTAGGTTGGTCAAAAACGAATTACGTCGAAAGTATCCTCAAAAATAATTTGAATTACAAAGGGTTTTCACACACCGTATGACACACCTGGGAACGAATGATTAAAGACATGTATAACAAGACAAGAAACTCTGAAAGAAAACGGTAAGCACCGAGAGCTGAAACTTTGAAAACTGTTTTCTGCGAAAAAGCCCTACCCACAGCGCAACTCACTTCTATCCTTGCAGGAGCATTATGAATAAAATATGCTACACCGTTCGGTACTTATATCAAGCATGAAATTATTTTCTAATTGAAAACCATAAAATACTATTATATAAACTAAGAAGTTATCATACACAAGCAATATTTATGAACCATACAGAAAAATCTATCGATGTGCCCAGTAAAAGACTATACCTCGTCCGTGCTAAGAACGAAAAAACACCTAAGTTAAATTTAATATAGTATATGAGACTGAGTATCCAGAGTAGTATTATTCGAGAGCTATAGCGATACTCTGCAAACCAAAAAATATGAATTGCCGCTGTAAATGGTGATGCGGTCCGTTTCATCAAAATACTAGCCAAACATTTCATTGCCTTTGTACGTAATACTGACGAAATTTAGGCAGTAGCTCTTAGAGACAGGAAAAATAGCAAACCCTACACCAAAGTACGAAATTACAGACAAATCCACTTATTGCTATACACGAATAACGCTATACATAAATTACCTGGAGGGTACAAACTTTCTAATACATATCCTTGATTCACTCTACGATGAATCTGTACTGAAAAAAAAAATGAGTTTAATAAAGCGATGAACTCGTTAATGAAATGAAAGTATACGGTTCAGAAGAAACCTATTCTGACGTCAGTTAAGAACTATTGAATCTCGAATGGCGCCGTGTCTCATGCAAGCAAGTTAACAATAAGTCCCGTCAAATGTTCATCAATGGATGAACAAAGTAAACTTCAGATGCTATATGCTCAATATATAGTCTAAAAAAAACTCCAGCATTGATGCTTCTAAGCTTGAAAATAAAAAGCAAGGCGAAAATCGTTACACTTGAAGTCTATTTTATTAAGAATGTTCAAATCAAACTGAACGCTTCGGATTAACAGTCCATCTCCAGCAAAATCTTTGTAAAACAAAACCAAAAGAGGAAGAATTAATTCAATAATGAAGTATTTATATAAAGTTTAAACTTTGAAAAAACACGAACTAAGATAAAAAAATAAAACATAAAGGAAAAACTGAGTGACTGAATTAAGTGTTGGCAACATGAAGCGGAAAGGCACTTTGGGTGTCATTCAGAGTAGGTTTCATTTGTAAAAAGGCAAAGATTAGAGAATGCGCAGATCTGTTCTGTAAGAGGTACCGGCCAAGATATAAAAGTCGTTTAGGGAGACCGAAACATAGCATTCTTCTGCATGAGATCTAACAGAGGACAGTGGAGGGACCCAAGAGGAAGACCAGTTCCGCAACTTAGCCCAGTGTGCTCGGAAACTCTAGTCAGCAGGGTATGGCAGGTAGAACCAACGTACCGAGACTCACAACGTGATCAATTGTATTGGCACTCCAGAGACGAGCATAGCGAGGGCAGCAGTTTTTTAAAACGAAATAGAGAACCAATCGTAAAATTATTCACTAGAACCATTTGAATTTCAAGTTATGGGAAAACATATAAAAAACATGTTAGACTCAACATCCTTACTTTCAATGACTGATGGCCAAAATACGGCAACTTCATAAAATAAGTTTGTTGAGCACAAGACTGAACAGATTGCGAGTTATAAATTTTTGTCAAAAATTTGTAACTCTCAATCTGTTCAGTCTTGTGCTCAACAAGCTTTCCTTGTGAAGTTGCCGTATTTTGGCCATCAACCATTGAAACTAAGCGAAGATGTTAATTCCCTCGTTAATAAGCTTTCCCGCAACTCAAAATTCAAATGATTCTACTGAATAATTTTACAATTGGTTCTCCATTCCGTTTCAAAAACAAACTGCCACCCTCACTGTGCTCGTCTTTGGTTATAGATTATAAGTTAGTTTAAGACTCCCTAACCGCTACAAGAAAAGAAGAGCGTATCGAAGAGAGGAAGGAGGAAGGCACCATTTAGTATGGATATTAGGGAATGCGGAATCTATGCAGAAGAGGCATAGAAACAGTAGGTTGGGAAACAAGTTAAATGCGAAGAAGAGAATAGTAGGAGCTGAAAACCCGGACAACAGTGAACCGAAAAAGGTGGTTTTTACCATAGGAAAAAATATTCTATTCCAACAAAAAGAAGGCCTACCTAACTTTCAGCTCGGGCCCTCGCACATTTCCCCCTGGGAGCGCTAATTCCCATAGATACAGTAGTTGTATCCCCCTGAGGGGGCTTGTCTCTGGTGTACCAATACTTTCACGTTGTGAATTGCGGTACGTTGGTTTTATCTGACATACCCTGATGACTAGAGTTTCCGAGCACGCTGGGCTAAGTTGCAGAACTCGTCTTCCTCTTGGGTCTCCCCCACTGTCCTCTGTTAGATCTCATGCAGAAGAGTGCTATTTTCCAGTCTTCCCAAACGACTTTTATATCTTGGCCGGGACCTCCTACAAAACAAATCTACGCATTCTCGAATCTTTGTCTTTTTACAAATGAAACCTACTCTGAATGACACCCAAAGTGCTTTTCCGCTTCATGTTGCCAACACTTAATTCAGTCACTCAGTTTTTTCTTTACCTTTTATTTTTATCTCTGTTCGCATTTTTTCAAAGTTTAAACTTTACATAAATACTTCATTAGTGAATTAATTCTTCCTCTTTTGGTTTCGTTTTACAGAGATTATGCTGAATATGGACTGTTAATCTGAAACGTTCTGTTTTATATGATCATTTTTAATATAAATGACTTTTCATGTGGGGATTTTCGCGCTGCTTTTTACGGTCAAGATAGTCACAATTACCTTATAACAAATTACAATGTTATATAAATAACATTACATTTGATGTAATGACTGACACAGAAGTTGCGAGCGTTTAGTTTAAGCAAAAGCGTACTCATTTGGTGTTATTTGGCAAAATAATTTAACGCCTAGACAATGAGAAAGCATGAAGGAAACCTGATACAGAGAATGTTCACGTCCAACTCAAGACTCAAACATTCCGCAGACCTATGCAAACCCATCTGAGTCATCTTCAATGTAACTGAGAAACTATTTGAAAAATCGGATGCTGGTTTACCTAAATCGTCATCCAAACAATGTAGCAGCTAACAAGAGCCCAGCAGCAATTACTCAACCTTCCGTCAAAAAGTTGAACCATCTTTTATTATCTGAAGAACCTTAGCTTGAAAACCAGTTGGAAGCCAAATTCCTACAAGCATACAAACCAAAACTAAAACGCAGGAACGCAAAAAAACACAAAAATTCATTGGTACGCTTCATAAAACTAGCTGTACCAATGACATTATTCAAGACAAGTATGCAACAGAAGGTGCACTGGCCATGTTATGATTATTATTATTATATAAGAAAGTTTTAGCCTCCCTTAACCACGACAAATATGTTCCAAGAGAGGAAGGAGGAAGGCACCATTTAGTATGAAGTTGAGGGAACTCGGAATCTATGCACAAGGTACACAGAAACAGTAAGCTAAGAAAGTTCATGAAACATGAAAAAGCTGAGTAAGAAAGTAGTAGGTGCTGAAAAACATGATGGCAGTCAACCGAAAAAAGATGGTCCGTAACAAAACAAAAACCTATTCTTTTTCAATAAAAAGGAAGCCTACCTAACCTTTAGCTCGGGCCCTCACACAGTCCTCCTGGGAGCGCTAATTCCCATAGATACAATAGGTGTATCCCCTTGAGGGGAAAAAGGATTAAAAGAAGAGTAGGTAAAGAAAAGCATTAAGACTGAAGGTGAGGTGGTGAAAAGGACAAATATGGTCCAGAAGTCCTCAACCCATTGCAACGAGTAGTAGTAGTATTAGCATTGATTTGCTAGCGCTTCAGTAATTCGTACTATATCAAAAACACAAAATTCACATCATTTCAGCAAAAGCATATTATATAATCGTTCACAACGAGAAAGGAAGGCCAACTTGTCTTAAAATCAGGGCCTACACGGACTATTAATAACTCGAAGTGGAAAGCATACATGAGGCTTTCCCATTGGCGGGAGAGGGAGGGGGGCAGTGATGAAAAAGAAGATTAAAATGAATTACCAGCTTCACATACCCTGCATTCTAGTCATGATATAAAAAATTGCGCTCCTTCTAAGTATTCAATAGTATCATGATTATGAGTTGTTCAATTTTTAATATACGCCTACTAATTTATGAATGAACTTGGAACCTCGGTTGTGGGCAATCTTAATTGAAAAACACAATGTAATGTTCAGAATATAAAACACTTTAACTTGTCAGAAAATTGAAATAGCTGTCACTTTAACTGAACATAACATTTAATTGTTTGTCACCAAAAGATGGAGACATCAATCACACTTGGGGAATAGATCAGCAAGCAAGGGCAGCCGGGTCGAGGCCAAGAGACTCTTCCGCGCTGAGGCACGCGACCTACGGCAGGACGCATCCTGTGCATCCTGAAAATCGGATGCATGCTGCAGTCGCGTTTTCTTCCATTCGTGAAGTCTATCTTGAAGCCTCGTTCGGGGTTGATTTTCAGTAGGTATCTGGAATGGTTGAAAATACATTAGCGTTTGTAAGTTGGTGTGAAGTCACTTTCAGACTACTAAAATATACGAGCCAACAGAAATTAAATACGTGAAACTCTCAGCTTGACCTCAAGTAAATGTCAAAGGAATGCGCAGGAACATGTAAGTACGCACCTTTCTGAATTTAAAATGTTAAGTACCAATATGCATTTATATGCATGCACACACACATTCATGTAGACACATACATATAAACACCTATACAAATTAGTGTGATTATTAGTCTTGATTCAGTTAGTTTTAACCATTTGAAAATGCTATAGCATAAAAGTAATTTGTAGGCATTCTTCCAGCATGATGTATTTTAAGAAAATCATTTTGAAAAATGATCATATTTTAAACCATTGATTTTCTACTCAAAACAAGCGTATGTTCATTGATTTTACACCTGTAAATTAATTTCTCCCATCTTGATGCGCGAGTTCCTTTCCTGCATCAGAGAAAAAAACACTTAAATGACACCACACTGAGAATGTTGCAGCAGCACTGGTTGCACACATCCAAATATTACCTTGACAATAGTACAGATCCTAATCTAAACTGAATAACAAGCTGTCTTTTTTGGATTGCTCAGTGCAAAAGGTTAACAACAAATTTGAAACACCAGTCTAATAAAGAGTACTTTTACTGGTAAGGATATGAGCTTTTTAGCTCCTGTTCTTTGTTTTTGCAACTAGAAAAATTTCAACAAATGAATGCACTTTTTTTGCATTTATTACATCAACAAAAGCTCCATCACTTTTCAACACAGAAACTTGATCCAGATTTGCTTAAACACAAAAATAAACAATATATAACAAATGGAAACAGAAATATCAATATTGAATTGAAAAAAGGTCCTTATTCAAAATCAAAAATTTTGAAAGAACACAAATTTCTAGCAACACTCAAGTTTAGAGTAGAACTTAAAATTCTGATATCTATTTTTGTAAACAGATCATTTCTGCAACAAATGAGAGTAGAATCAAGTTCCTACAAAGAGTGACAGAGCTTTTGTTGATCATATTGTCACTCTATACTGTAATAAGAGCCATTAGGACTCACTCCATTTCAAAACACAGGCCTTTGAGATACCAGAAACAAGTTATTTTCATCCCTTCACATGTAAATTAATCACATAAGATACCTAATATTTCAAGTAAATCACCCTATTACCCAGCTGCTAACCTCTGTATCTTGTGAACCATTGCACAGATCTTTATGAATTTTTCACAGCTGACACTTGAAAACATTAACAATCCAATTATACAGAAAACAAAAATTGATTAACCTGTCATTGAATTGCACGCCATATCATGGCTATTATGTGTAATGTTGACCCTTGTTTTGAAACTAAATATTTGCTGTTTCTCTTTAGGCATTATTGGTACATGTAGGATTTCCTTAAAAATTGCTGCTCAGTGTTCAATGCATTAGAATACACAAATTTTTAGATACAAATGCATCAAAAACTACCCATTACTGCCTACACAACATTTTTCAAAGTGACATTTTATATTTGTGTAGAGTGGTGCAAAATAAATTAATGTGATTTTCAATTTTAACATGATCTGATTTTAAAATTCACTTCAATTTTTCAATATATGAATTACCAATCTTGGTGAGAACATTCTTTCTCTCAATCTTTTTGCATTTTAAATTATCATCAAATTTCAGAAAAATCCTTTATTTTGAAGTAACTAAGAAAAGTCCTATATAAACTTTATATGGTCCTCTTCGGTGACCACCTCTGTATGACCGCCTATCCGGTCCTCTTTGGTGTATGGTCCTCTGTATGACCGCCTATCTATCCTGAACAACTTTAATCACTTTTCATTGCATTAAAGGCCACCTTCAAAAGTGACCAGATGTAGGATAGGAAGCTGGTATACCCAAAGCCTAACCATTCATTTTACTACTAAATAAAGTCAAAGTAGGTACACTATTATTTCTCTACAAGGCTATGTATGTGCAGAAGCCTGCAAGCATGGTGTTATTTTTTTCAATTATAATACAAGCAATGAATAGAGGAAAATAACTGAAATTTAAAAGCAAAACAATTTTCAAAATGGATCATGCAGGATTATCTCCGGAAATCTAGATAATATTGTGACTGCTCAACATAATAGATACACATAAATCATTTTTTAAAATCTTATATAACTAGTCATATTTTTACTGAGCTATTCTTATTATAAATAGAAATTTGAAAATTGTTTGTATGCAAGCAAACTGAAAGAAACCTTGTAAAAATAATTGGATGGACATTTGAAGTATGCAATTTTCACTTATTCAAAAATAAAACTACTAATGAGAGATTTTGATTGGAATTTAATATGAAACAGTTCCTTCATATACAAAATAAATAGGCAATACAGCTAATTTGAGACATTTCAATTAGTATATTTTATTTAAAAAAAAACACATTGAGAATAACATTTGTAACTGAATTTTGCAAACAAAGCCAACAATATACTAATCTTAATGTCAATTAAATTTTTGGGATGTCTGTTTTCTTTATTTTAGTTTTCACTAAAAATTTTCATTTTGCTAGGCCTACATTATTGATAACATAACTTGAAGCACAAAAAAATATTTCACTTGTTCAACTTATGTTATTAAATCAGTACCATCTTTATTGAAAATCAACTGTTTTTTTTTTAAAAACTAAAAATTGTTATTTTTTCAAACAGTGGGTGATAAGAAACTCATTACCAATTTATTAAGCTTGGATTCAGTGAGCTAAATACTTTAAATTCAACTCATTACTAAATTCAACTCTAAATATTACATTACCTTGGTCTCGCACAGCTCTTTTTGAAACTGCAAAGATTTCGAAATCTTTCTGGCACTTCTGAAGGGAGATAACATAGATTTGAAGTTCTAAAGACAGAAATGCTCTGCACACAACACAAGACCTCTTTGGTATTTTAGAAATATTCAATGATGCATTCCAACATCGTTTAACTTCATAAATTATCAAGCACTTTTTTTAAACGTGCACAAGGAGCCATTTCAACTCCTGTTTACTTACTTGTTTACTTGTTGAGTTAGGCACCCAGCCTGCAGGGGCATCGGGGCCTTGTTCACAGAAGTTTTGTTGCACTGCTAGATCATGGCCAAG